>LS990923.1:39165667-39413167 GCA_900464855.2 Musa schizocarpa | reverse complement strand
ATATATATATATATATCGGTTGAATCTTAGGTTTTGATTATGAAATAAATTGATAAATTATTGATCTATTCCATATGTTGAGATAAGTGTTGTGGATTTAACTACCTTAATGAATAAAGCATAAATTAGATGTTCAGCCGGAGTCAAAGATCGGATGATATGATAATGATTCAAATGATATGCTGGGAGCTCACTAAGAGTTCGTCAGGAGTTCGCCAAGAGTTCGTTAGGAGCTTGCCGAGAGTTTTTCAAGAGTTCTCCGAGAGTTCGTTGGGAGCTCGCTAAGAGTTCCTCAGGAGTTCATCCAGAGTTTGTCGGGAGTTCGTCAAAAGTATGTCGAAAGTTCATCGGAAGTTCGTCGATACTTCGCCAAAGAACAATTGATATAACATATACATATTGCTTAGTTAATGCCTTAATTATCGTAGTTAGAACATAGATTGAGTTAGGATTAAGAGGTAATCCCACTAATTCAGTTATGAGCCAACTGGACTCAAAATATGGTTGATTTGGTCCTGATTGAAGGCCCACTCGGCCACTTGGATCCTTGTCAAACTCGCCTAGGGTGGGCGGTGGAATCACTTGAGGCTTAGTCTCCCAAGTGGTCTAGGCGATGGTACTACCGATAGTTAATGCTGTCAGGTAGTAGTACCGCCCTATCAAGCGATGGTACTTCTAGAGCCGAGTCTCCGAGGCTCTATCAAGCAGTAGTACCGTCAGACTGAGTGATGGTACTAGTATCAAAGTGTCAGGCAATGGCACCGCCCAATACTGGCAGTGGTACCGCTAGTACCCCAAAAATCCGGGATAAAGCACTTTTTAGCTCGAATTTTAAAATTTTTGGGGCTTATAAATACCTCACTCCTTTCTGCATGAAAGGGTAATAAAAAAAGAAGAAAACTGTGAAAAATTTTTAAGTGTTGGGGTGTAAAAGTGTTGCAAAAGTTCTAAGGGTCCTCTTTCTTCAACTTTATAATCATTAGAGAAGAGATGTGAGGCTTACAAGGGTTGTCTCCTAAACCAATGAAAAGGAGAAAGCTTTGTAAGAAGGTGATTAGTCTTTGCCTATTGAAAGAAGACCATTAGTGGATGCTAGTAACCTCCACGGAAGAGGAATTAAAAGTGGACATAGGTCACAAAGACCAAACCACTATAAATCCGGTGTGTTCTTTCCTTATTGCTTACTTTCATTACTTAGCTGCTCACTTCACTTTATATTTACTCTAAGTCATTACTTTTATTACTTTCCAATATGGGTTTTATTGAAACAATTTTATCGAACGAGATTTTCCAAATCAATATAATTTTACATAAGCATTAACTTACCCCCCCACTCCCTAGTGTCGTATTGATCGTAACAATTCGTATCAGAGCGAGGTTATTTTGAATTTGGTTTAAAACCTAAGAGAGATGGCTTTTGCCGGCAATCATGAGGGTCATTCTATCACACGTCCTCCTATGTTCAATGGAACAAAGTATACTTATTGAAAAACTAGAATGTGGATTTTCTTAATTTCTATATATTTCGAGTTATGAAATATCTTTAAAAATGGATTTCAAAAGTCTTCTCTTCCGATGAATGATTGGAATGATTTGGAGAAGAAGGCTTTCTCTTTGAATACCAAAGCTTGAATGCTATATTTTGTGCTTTGGATAAAAATTGAATACAATTGAGTTTCTATTTGCAAAATAGCTTATGACAATTGGCATATATTTAAAATCACACACGAAGGCACAAATAAGGTTAAGGAGTCAAAAATCAATCTTTTAGTTCATAGTTATGAATTGTTTTGCATGAAACCAAGTGAGACCATTGGAGACATGTATACCCGATTTACGGATGTCATCAATGGTCTAAAAGCACATGGTAAAAGTTTTTCTAACTTTGAACTTGTTGATAAGATATTACAATCCCCACCAAAGAGTTGGGATCCTAAAGTAACCGCAATTTAAGAAACCAAGGACTTGAACAACTTTCCACTTGAAGAACGTATCGGGTCTTTCATGACTTACGAAATGACATTCAATGCATATGAAGAACTTGAGAACAACCTTCCAAAGAACATGAAAGATTTGGCACTTAGAATTCAAGAAGACTACTTGAGAGAAAACTCAAGTGATGATGATGATGATGATGATGATGATGAATTGACACTTCTAACAAAATTTTTTTAAAAAATTCATTAAAAGGAACAAAACTAAACATGATATTAAATACAAAAAAAAACCAAAAAAGGACTAAATAATTTGCTACAAATGTAAGAAGTCGAGGCACTTCAAAAGTGAATGTCCCGAAAAACAACCGAAGAAGAAGAAAGCACTAAAAGATACTCGGGACAATTCAAGCGCTTCCAAAGACGAGGAGCCAACCAATAAAAAAGTTGCTAACTATGCTTTAATGGCACTTGGTGATGAGGTTGTTAGGATTGGAGCGGCACTAAGAGGGGGGAGTAAATTAGTGCAGTGGATTAAAACTCGTAAGTTTGAAAATGATTTCGTAAATATGTAGATATTTCGATTCGTCAATGACTTGGAGAAAGTAGCTCGAGTAAAGTGAGAAGATGAAAACTGAAAGCTTGCTACTATGTAAATAATGGTTTCAGAAAAGTAAATACTCACACATTCAAGGAACACATCAATTTAAAGTGGTTCGGTCAAAATGACCTACATCCACTTGCGAAGCTTTCTTCAATGAGGTTCCCAACTTCCACTAGCAAATCACTTTGAAGGGGAAGGACAAATACCCATCTTATAACCTTTTACAAGTGGTTCACACTCTTACAAATTTTCAAAGAGAAAGAGGGAGGTGAACACTCAAGCTATTGAAAAAAAAACTTGCTAAAGACTTTGCTAAGGCTTTTATCTTAATCTCTTGCTTCTCAAAAGTTGTATTCTCTGCTGAGAATTGAGGGGTATTTATAGGCCCCAAAAAGATTCAAATTTGGGCTCCAATTTTAAATTGCTTTTGGGTTTCCCGGTGCTGGCGGTGCCACCGCCTATCAATGTCTGACACTGACAGTGTACTAGCGGTGCCACCGTCGGAACTCTCGGGTTCAGGGTGTTGCCACCGCCCAGTCCAGTAGTGTATTAGCAGTGCCACCGCCTAGTCCGACAGTTCCACCGTCGGACCTCTCGGGTGTTGGGCGGTGCCACCATCCAGTCTGGTGGTGCCACCGCCTGGACTGTTCTAGCTTATTGGTTGGGCTCCAAACTTGACCCAAACCAATCCAAACTCGAGCCCAATTGGCCCCTAACCGGGTTATTGGATTAACCCTTAATCCTAACCCAAATTATATGCAAACTATTAGGATCGGAATGGCACTAAGAGGGGGGGGGGGTGAATTAGTGCAGCGGATTAAAACTTGTAAGTTTGAAATCGAATTCGTAAATACGAGGAGATTTCGTTTCGACAGTAACTTGAGTAGATGAAAACCGAAAACTAGCAGTAGTGTAAATAACAATTTTAGGAAAGTAAGAACTTATACATTCAAGGAACACACCAAGTTAAAATGGTTCGGTCAAAATGACCTACATCCACTTGCGAAGCCTTCTTCGAAGAGGCTCCCAACTTCCACTAGCAAATCACTTTGAAGGGAAAGGACAAATACCCCTCTTAAAACCTTTTACATGTGGTTCACACTCTTACAAATTTTCAAAGAGAAAGAGGGAGGTGAACACTCAAGCTATTGAAAACAAAAACTTGCTAAAGGCTTTGCTAAGACTTTTATCTCAATCTCTTGCTTCTCAAAGGTTGGGTTCTCTGCTGAGAATTGAGGGGTATTTATAGGCCCCAAGAGGATTCAAATTTGAGCTCCAAATTTTGAATTCTCTTGGGTTTCCGAGGCTAGCGGTGCCACCGCCTATCAGTGTCTGACACTGATAGTGTATTGGCGGTGCCACCGCCCAGTTCGACGGTGCCACTGTTGGACCTCTCGGGTGCTGGGTGGTGCCACCGCCCAGTCCAGCGGTACCACCACCCGATTCTCGAGTTCTGGGCGGTGCCACCGCCTAGTCTAGTGGTGCCACCGCCTAGACTATTTCAGCTCACTGGTTAGGCTCCAAACTTAGCCCAAACCAGTCTGAACACGGGCTTAATTGGTCCCTAACCAAGTTATAGGATTAACCCTTAATCCTAACCCTAATTACATACAAACTATGCAACTGAAAACATAGTCCTAAGCAAGTTTTCAACCGGCAAACGTCGAGTCTCCTTCTGGCGAGCTTTCCGACGATCTTTCGACGGACTTCCGATACACCCTCGGATTTCTTCCGGCGGACTCCCAGCAGGCTCCCGGTCTTGTGGCGAGTTCAGCGAGTCTTTAGCAAGTAGCCAAACCTTCTCGGTGATCTCCACAAATCTTCGACGATCACTCTGGTGGACTTCCGAAAACTTCAGCAAGTCCCCGATTCCTTCTCGGTTGGTTCTGGCAGCATTTCCGACGAATCTTCGGACTCTCGGTGGACTCTCGAACACCCATTAAACTTGACTCTGGTAGACTTACTTTATGTCTTCAAGCTATCATAGTTAATCCTGCACAAGTAAAACAAAACTTCGATCTAGACAATTACTCCTAAGCAATCAAGTTGTCCGGCATGTCGTTGGTCCCTCGACGCTTCATCCGATTCTTCGGTGCATCGTCCTCTCTTGTAGCCTATTGCCCAATTGGCCAGTTGACTCTGCAACTCCAATATCTTTGGTGCAATACCAGCTCTTCTTGGTCCGATGCCTGAATCCATGGCCCGAAGCCTTCTGTCAATATATCGACCGATCCACCGGCCCGACGTCCAATCTTCTGACATATTCCTCCAGCACAACATGATTTTCCTACTTTAACTGTATTATCCTAATCGAAGCATCATGCGTCACTCAAAACGTAGATTAAATCATAAACACATAGCAAGTGGTTTCATCATCAAAATACGAGATTCAACAATCTCCCCATTTTTGATGATGATAACCACTTGATGATGGAGTTAACCTTAATTCCTAAAGTTTAAACAAACTCCCCCTATAAATATGTCATATTGATAGAATCTTGAATTCAAGCCGAATTCAAGTCATTGCAAATATTCATCATAAATATTTGCAATATATCATCATGCATAACATGATCATACTTCTCCCCCTTTGTCATCAACAAAAAGGAGAAGTTTCACTTTCTATGTGTTTGAGAGATGAATTCAACTTATTGCATGAAAAACATAATTTTCATTTTTATCATCATGCAAGTTGTAAGCTTGAAAATTTAGCAAGTGTTAGATCATGCTTAGAATATTCAAGCTATCAAGTTGTAGATATGAAAGTTTTACAACATACAAGCTAGCAAATTTAAAGATGTGTAAGTTGGCATATTTGCTTTTCTTTGTGATGTGCAAGATATCATTTCTTTGTAATGTTCAAGATAGCAAGTTCTACGTCATGCTAGCTAGCAAATTAGAGATGTTCAATAATACAACTCTTGCTTCTTGAAATATGCAAGTTGCAAGCTAGCATATTTTTACTTCCTTTGTAATATTTGAGCTAGCAATTTTGGTTCCATTGCAAAGTGCAAGTTAGCATGTTTTATATCTTGAGATAGGCAAGATTGCACTTTTGGTATACAACTTTATAGTATGCAAGATATCAACTTTTACACATAAAAAGTTAGCAAAAAGATGTGCAAGATGGACTATTTTGCCTCTTTTTG
Organism: Musa schizocarpa; assembly: GCA_900464855.2. Classification (NCBI taxonomy): domain Eukaryota; kingdom Viridiplantae; phylum Streptophyta; class Magnoliopsida; order Zingiberales; family Musaceae; genus Musa; species Musa schizocarpa. Next base: position 39,407,480 of record LS990923.1, on the reverse strand, counting down.
AAATGTATAACTTGGCACATATTGCTTCTTTTGAGATATGCAAGATAGCACTTTTGTTTCTTCTTGAAGTATGCAAGCTAGCTAGCAAGCTAGCAAAATTTGCTCCCCCTATGTCATTGTCAAATAGAAGGGAATAATAATACAATTATGTAATTCATTTTTCTTTACTATAATCTTCAAATTATGATAAGGGTAAATAACAAAGATGAAAAATGAATGTCAAAAGACATATATCATTTTTGACAAATTTCTTCTTTTGTAAATAGAAAGCATGAAAGGAAACAATCTTGATTCAAAGAGAAATCAATTCATTCTTTTTGCTATTAACTAACAAATTTCTTGTTAGTTAATAGCAAAAAGAATTGTAGGAGAACAAAATCTCAATTCATACATATAAAATCTTATGATTCACATAGAAGATCTCCTCATTTATAAAACGAGAGAATCATGATGAAGAATCTTGATTTACATAAACTTTCAAAACATAATTATCAAGATCATGAGTACTAAAAGACTATGAAACATTTCGACAAGTCTCCTTTTAAATAGAAAACAATCTTGATTCATTCAATAGAAAATTTAAATTATAATTGTGAGAAATCAAGATCATGAATTCAATAAAACCCATTAAATTCAAATCATTTTCATAATCCATGAGATTCATAAAAATAATACAAATGGATTCATCAAAATCAATAAGATAGAGAAAAATAATTTTTAAGAAAAATGTTCTTCTCTTTTAGTTGTTTCAATTCATGTGATTTATTTCATTCAAGCATGCCCTTTTTATTGATGTCAAATAAAAACATGTATCATGTTTAAAGTCGAAAGTACGAGATTTATTACGACAATGATCAATAAGGCACTTTTATTATGGTAAAAATTGATAATCCGTAAATCACAAGATTCATCATGCATAATTTCAAAAATCTCATGCATAGAACAAAATCATCAATCATGATATCAAAACATTTATCATTTAAAGTATTCATGATACACATCATATGCAATACATCACATACATTATCATAATAAAAAGCATAAATATTGCATGCATCATTCTAAATCATAAATATTTCAAATCATGATGGTATTAATTTGTCAAATTGCATCCTACCATGCATGATCATAACTTTTCATTTGTATGCATCAAAATAATATCAAGAGTATTTCATGCATAATTTTACATCACCACAAAAGGAATATTAAGAAAAAAATAATTGGGTGATGAGATAAACATTTCATGAATACAAGGAATTGTATAAAAATCATATCATGAAAGATTAGAACATGTGAATACCAAAATACATGATTTCTTTTTGAAAAACCTACTCATAAATAATCAAAAGAAAATCTTAGGAGATCGATTAATAAAAAAATCTTGATTCATAATAAATCTTAATTTGTAAATATCATGGAATCAAGATCATGATTTTAGATAAAACTCATTCAAATTCAAATCGTCCAAATCATCAAAATCTCAACATTTCTTTCAAGAGATTCAAAATGGCATAAATAATTTTACTGGTCTCTTAGGTAGAAATCAATAAGATAGAGAAAAAAATTTTTTAATAAAAAATCTTTCCTCCTTTTGTTTCAACTTATTGATTGATTCCATATATGCATGTCCTTTTCTTTCAAATCCATGCATCATCGTTTAAAACAAAAAGATCAAAAATCATCAAGATAAAAAAAAGTGCAACACATAATTCAAAAAAAATAATTTCAACTCATTACTTCAAGTCAAACATGATTTCATTTAATCAAAATCGAATAACTTCAAGACTAATAAATCATCATGTATAATAATCATCAAGTATGATACAAACTTTTCAAAACATTTATCATGATAAGGCATATAAGCCAAAGAAACTATTAAACCTAAAGCATATTCATTAATGATGGTTTCATTAGGCATAACGTATTTTCAACCAAAATCATTTTGTTATTTGTTGTAGTCATTCATTTTTCTTTTTAGATTAATCTATCTTTTTATGCTTAGTTTTCAATACAAAAGCCATACATCATCATTAAGCATGATACTAAATTTCTTAATATTTTCATTAAGACATCAAGAATGGTTTCAATCAAAATCGAAAATCATCAAGATACATATTTTTTCTTCTTAAGAAAAACATAATATGATCATTAGATTTAAATCTAACATTTTATTCCATTAACATAAAACTATAATTAAAAAAAAATAATTATTCAAAAATAAATAAAATGCATCATGGAAAACATCAAGTAATTTTAAAATAAATTAAAGGGGTTTCGATTACCTCATCATTGAATGCCGTGGAGGCGTAGTTTACCACCTCGCCTTTCTTGATTTTCTCCTCATCTTCGGAGGAGCTTGATTCATCCCAATTTGTATTCTTCTTCTTGCGTTCAAAGCAAGTAGTTCCGTTCTTTTTGCTTTTTAATTTTTGTTACATTTGTAGTTTAAGTTCACTATTACTTGAGCTTATACTCGAGTGGTCTTCATGTGTTCTATGTCCCAAATCCTTCCTGTCCTTTGGAAGGTTATTCTCGAGTTCCCTTTTTGTCACATTGTTTATTTTGTAGGTCATTAAAGACCCAATTAGTCCTTCGAGAGGAAATGTCTTAAGGTCCTTGGCCTCTTGAATGACCGTAACCTTTGGATCCCAACTTTTTGGAAGGGATCTTAAGATTTTAGTTACTAGTTCAAAGTTAGAAAAACTTTTACCAAGAGTTTTAAGTCCATTGATGACATCCGTAAAACGGGTGTACATGTCTCCGATGGACTCACTTGGTTTCATCCGGAAAAGTTCGTAAGAATGCACAAAAATATTGATTTTGGACTCTTTCACTCGGCTAGTGCCTTCATGAGTGACCTCAAGAGTTCTCTAAATATCAAAAGCCGAATCATAATTTAAAACGAGATTAAATTCATTTTTGTCAAGTGCATAATATAAGGCATTCATAGCCTTTACATTTAGAGAAAACATCTTCTTCTCCAAATCATTCCAATGGTTCATTGGAAGAGAAGACATTTCAAATCCATTTTCAACTATGTGCCATAAATTCAAATTCAAAGAAAGTAAAAAAAACTCTCATTCGAGTTTTCCAATAAGTGTAGTCCATCCCATTGAAAAAGGGAGGACGAATGAGAGAGCAACCCTCTTGAAAGCCGAAAAAAATCATTTCTATTTGGATGTTAAACCAAAGTAAAAAACTGTGGCTCTAATACCAATTGTTCGGATCAGAGTGGCACTAAGAGGGGGGTGGGGTGGGGGGGAGGGGTGAATTAGTACAGCGGATTATAACTTGTAAGTTTGAAATCGAATTCGTAAATACGAGGAGATTTGGTTTCGATAGTAACTTGATTAGATGAAAACAAAAAACTAGCAGTAGTGTAAATAATAATTTCAAGAAAGTAAGAACTCACACATTCAAGGAACACACCAGTTTAAAGTGGTTCGGTCAAAATGACCTACATCCACTTACGAAGCCTTCTTCGAAGAGGCTCCCAACTTCCACTAGCAAATCATTTTGAAGGGGAAGGACAAATACCCCTCTTACAACCATTTACAAGTGGTTCACACACTTATAATTTTTTTTTAAAAAAGAGGGAGGTGAACACTCAAGCTATTGAAAACAAAAACTTGCTAAAGGTTTTGCTAAGACTTTTATCTCAATCTCTTGCTTTTCAAAGGTTGTGTTCTCTGTTGAGAATTTAGGGGTATTTATAGGCCCCAAGAGGATTCAAATTTGAGCTCCAAATTTTGAATTCTCTTGGGTTTTCGAGGCTGGCGGTGCCACCGCCTATCGGTGGTGGTACGACCGCCTATCGATGGTGGTGCCATCGCCTGTCAGTGTCTAACACTGATAGTGTACTAGCGGTGCTATCGCCGGACCTCTCGGGTGCTGGGTGGTGCCACTGCCTAGTCCGGCGGTACCACTGCCTGATCCTTGAGTTCTGGCCGATGCCACCGCCTAGATTATTTCAGCTCACTGGTTGGGCTCCAAACTTTGCCCAAACCATTCTGAACACGGGCTCAATTGGCCCCTAACGAGGTTATAGGATTAACCCTTAATCCTAACCCTAATTACATATAAACTATGCAACTGAAAACATAGTCCTAAGCAAGATTTCAACCTGCAAACATCGAGTCTCCTTCTAGCGAGCTTTCCGGTGATCTTCCGATGGACTTCCGATACACCCTCGGATTTCTTCCGGCGGACTCCTAGTAGGCTCCCGGTTTTATGGCAAGTTCAGCGAGTCTTTGGCAAGTAGCTGAACCTTCTCGGTGATCTCCATGAATCTCCGACGATCTCTCCGGCGGACTTCCGAAAACTTCAGCAAGTCCCCGATTCCTTCTCGGTTGGTTCCGGCAGCACTTCAGACGAATCTTCGGACTCTCGGTGGACTCTCGAACACCCATTAAACTTGACTCTGGTAGACTTGCTTTTATGTCTTCCAGGTAACGTAGTTAATCCTGCACAAGTAAAGCAAATCTTCGATCTAGACAATTACTCCTAAGCAATCAAGTTGTCCGGTATGTCATTGGTCCCTCGACGCTTAATCCGATTCTTCGGCGCATCGTCCTCTCTTGCAGCCTATTGCCCAATTGGCTAGTTGACTCCGCAACACTGATATCCTTGGTGCAATACCCGCTCTTCTTAGCTCGATGCCCGAATCCATGGCCTGAAGCCTTCTGTCGATATGTCGACCAATCTACCGGCCCGACGTCCAATCTTCTGACATGTTCTTCTGGCACAACATGATTTTCCTACTTTAATTGTCTCATCCTGATCGAAGCATCCTGCGTCACTCAAAATGTATATTAAATCATAAACACATAGCAAGTGATTTCATCATCAAAATACGAGATTCAACACAAACTACGAAATTAAGACATAGTCCTAAGCAGTTTTATAATCGGCAACGTCGAGTTTCCTTCTGACGAGCTTTCCGGCGAACTTCCGGCGGACTTCTGATACACCCTCGGATTTCTTCCGATGGACTCCCAGTAGGCTCCCAGTCTTGTGGCGAGTTTAGCGAGTCTTTGGCAAATAGTCAAACCTTCTCAGTGATCTCCGCAAACCTCCGACGATCTCTTCGGCAGACTTCTGAAAACTTTGGCAAGTCCTTGATTCCTTCTTCGTTGGTTCCGGTAGCACTTTCAATTATTCTTCAGACTTTCGGCGAACTCTTGAACACCCATCGAACTTGACTTTAGTAAACTTGCTTTATATCTTCAAGCTATCGTAGTTAATCTTGCACATGTAAAACACACTTCGATCTAGACAATTAATCTTAAGCATCTAATCAAGTTGTCCGACATGTCATTGGTCCCTCGATGCTTCATCTGATTCTTTGGCTCATCGTCCTTTTTTGCAGCCTATTGCCCAATCGGCCAGTTATTTCTGCAACTCTGATATCCTTGGCATAATCTCCGCTCTTCTTGGCCCGATGCCCGAATCCACGACCCAAAGCCTTATGTTGATACGTCGACCGATCCATCGGCTCGACATCCAATCTTCTGACATGTTCCTTCGGCCCAACATGATTTTCCTGCTTTAATTGTCTCATCCTGATTGAAGCATCCTGCGTCACTCAAAATATAGATTAAAACATAAACACATATTGATTGGTTTCATCATCAAAATCTGAGATTTAATAATTTCCCCATTTTTGATGATGACAACCAAACGACGACGGAGTTAACCTTAACTCCCTAAGTTTAAACAAACTCGCCCTATTAATATACCATATTGATAGAAATTCTTGGATTAAAAAATCCAAGCAACATGTCATGACATAAAATCAACATACTTCTCCCCTTTTGTCATCAACAAAATGGAGAAGTACTACAATCAAGTGTTTATGATATACAATTTCAATTCATTGCATGAAAAACATAATATCAATTTTTATTATCATGCAATCTAGCAATTTAAGATGTGCAAGTTTAGCATGTTTGCTTTTCTCGAGATAACAACTGTTTGCTTCTCTTTAGACTACAAGCTAGTAATTTTTATGATATGCAAGTTTTACTACATACAAGCTAGAAAAAATTTCGAAAGCAAATGCAATATAGCTTTTTTGTATAAGCTCATGATTCTTGCTTCCTATTGCAATGTGCAAGTTGCAAGTTTTGCTTCTTGAGATAGGCAAGATAGTACTTTTGCAATTTTTGTTTCTTAAGATAGGCAAGCTTATGATGTTCAAGATAGCAAGCTCTTTCTTCTCTTTTGAGAAGTGTCATTTGTGCTTTCTTAACAAAATGCCAAAATAGTAAGAGACAATGTTTTACATGAGGCAAGCAAACAATTTGGTAAGTGTTACATTTGCATCTTCTCTTTAGATGTACAAGAAAGTAAGCAAGTTTTTGCATTTTCTTGATTTGTGCAAGCTAGCTAATTTCTCTTTGAGATGACTCTTTACATCAATTCAAGATAGCACATTAGCAACTCTTTCTCCCCCTTTGTCATTGGCAAAAAGAAGGGAAGACTCTTTACATCAATTATAACAAAGGTAAGTATCAATCTTATTTGTGCATCATTATCATTCATTAAAGTATTACATGCATAATACAAAACCATCATATATATTTTCAAAACATATAAACTCATCATTATATGCATGATTCCAAATCATCATTCATATTATTTTAATCATTATTTCAATCATCACTATAACTCATCATGCACAAAATGTAAAATCATCTAAGATGATGCAAACATTTATTTTTAAAATATTTATCACTATCTTCATGTATGATAATAAAGTATTCATGATACCGAACATTAAATCAACATTTTTAAGTATTTATCACTTCATGATTGTTGGTACCAAACATTTATCATTTAAAGTATTCATGATACACATCATATGCAATACATCACATACATCATCATAATAAAAAGCATATGCATTATTCTAAATCATAAATATTTCAAATCATCATGGTATTAATTTGTCAAATTGCATCATGTCATGCATGATCATTGTTGAATCTCGTATTTTGATGATGAAACCACTTGATATGTGTTTATAATTTAAACTGCATTTTGAGTGATGCAGGTCTACTCGATCAGGATTAGAGAGTTAACGTAGGAGGAATTGACGTTGCACCGGAGGAGATCACGTTAGGATATTGGACGGCAGAAGGCTTCGGACGTTGGGCATCGGGCCAAAGGAGAGCGAAATTGTGCCAAGGATATCGGGGTTCCAGAGGTCAACTGCCGATTGGGCAACAAGCCGCAAGAGAGGATGATGCGCTGAAGAATCAGACGAAGCGCCAACCAATGACGTGCCGGGCAACAGAATGTCAATTCGCGTTGTAATAACTGTCTAGATTGGAGTAGAGTTTTGGCTTGCATGTGCAGGATTAACTACGATAACGATGAAGACATAAAGTGAAACAAAGTGCGGAGTCAAGCACGAAGGATTCGTTGGGAGTTCAAGAGTTCGACGGAAGTCCGAAGGATCGTTGGGAACGTTGCCGGAACTAGCCAAGAATGAGTAGGGAGCTTGCCGAAGGGTTTTTCGGAAGCTCGCCGAAAGGTTCATGGGAAGTTCGCAGAGTTCGCCGAGAAAGATCGGAGCTTGCCGAAGAAGCTCATTGGAACTCGCCAAGATCAAATCGTGAAGTTTAAGAGCTTGCCGGGAGTCCGCAGAATGGTTTCCGAGAGTTTATCGGAAGACCGCCGAAAGTTCGCCGGAAGCTCGCTGGAGGAAGTCTTGACTTATGGACTTTGTAATAGCTTATAAAATGTCTTTAAATTCGTAGTTAGCATGTTAATTAGGGTTAGGATTAGGTATTAATCCTATAACCCAAGTAGGGGCCAAATGGGCCCGAGTTCGAACTAGTTTGGGCCAAGATTGAAGCCCAACTAGTGGGCTGAAAACACTATAGGCGGTGGCACCGCCCAGTGCCCGAGAGCTAGGCGGTAGCACCGCCTGGGCTGGGCGGTGGCACCGCCAACATCGGGAACTCCACTAGAATTCAAATTTGGTGCCCAAATTTGAATCCTCTTGAGGCCTATAAATACCCCTCAAATCTTAGCTGATATTACAACTTTTTGAGCAGCAATTGATTGAGAGAAAAGTCTTAGAAAGTCTTAGCAAGTCTAGTTTTCAATTTGCTAGAAAAGTTCTCCTCCTTTCTTGCTGAAAATTTGTAAGAGGTTGAACTGTTTGTAAAAGGTTGTAAGAGGGGTATTTGCCCTTCCATTTCAAGAGATTTGCTAGTGGAAGGTGGGAGCCTCATCGAAGAGGGGCCTCGCAAGTGGATGTAGGTCATTTGACCGAACCACTCTAAAATCGGCGTAATCTCCGGTTTGCGTTTATGTTTATGCATTTATCTTTCTGCAAACCTTTACTTTGCTAAAAGTTGCGTTTATGTTTAGGCTAGGTCACATCATTTCACTACCCTCATCTTATTACGTACGCTTTCAACGCAATTGAAACGGTTTCAAACGAAACATTATTCTTATCGTACGAAAGATTTATTAAAACCGAAGTTTTAATCCACTGCACTAATTCACCCCCCCCCTCTTAGTGCCACTCCGATTCTAACAATTGGTATCAGAGCCCGGTATTTCTCATTTCAGATTTACACCCGAGAGAAATGGCTCTTCATGGCTTTCAAGAGGGCTTATCGGTTTTTCGTCCACCGTTGTTTAACGGATTGGACTACACTTATTGGAAAACTCGAATGAGAGTTTTCTTGATTTCTATGAATTTGGATTTATGGAATATTGTTGAAAATAGTTTTCAACTTCCCTCTAAACCGATGAACGAATGGTCGGATTTAGAGAAGAAGTATTTTTCTTTAAACGCAAAGGCTATGAATGCCTTATTTTGCACTTTGGACAAAAATGAGTTCAATCGGATTCCTCTGTGCGAAACAGCTTTTGATATTTGGCGAACACTTGAAATCACACATGAGGGAACTAGTAGAGTCAAAGACTCGAAAGTTAACATTTTAATGCATGATTTCGAGCTTTTTCAAATGAAGCCGAACGAAACCATTGTTGACATGTACACTCGTTTTACGGATGTCGTCAATGGTTTACAAACTCTTGGCAAATGTTTCTCGAATTTTGAACTTGTTAGTAAAGTTTTACGATCACTTTCTAAAGTTTGGGAATCAAAAGTTACGGCAATACAAGAAACAAAAGATTTAAATATTTTTCCACTTGAAGAACTTATCGGCTCATTAATGACAATAGAAATGGTGCGCAATGCACATGATGAACACAATGAACACTTGAACCACCTTCCAAAGAATAGGAAGGATTTGGAACCTCGGACAAATGAATACCACTTGAGCAATGACTCAAGTGATGAGGACAATGATGAACTTAAACTTCGAACACCAACACTTAATAAGTTCATTAAACAAAAATCTTAAATAAACAATGAACTTGAATGGAGGAAGAGGCCAAAGAAAAGGAAGGCACCCAAGGATGAATCAAGAACTTCCAAAGGTGAAACGACGAATTGGGCTTCGACGGGCTTCGACTATAAGGTAAGTAACTCAACTCTCTTGAATTATTTTGAAATTACTTGAAGTTTTTCATGAGTTCTTAATTTAGATAGTAGGAATAGGAAATAAAAAAAAATTATTTTTTAAAAATTATATCATGTTTTTCTTTTTTAACATCTTTGAAAAAAATTAAAAAATTGATCAATGAAAAGTATATTGCTAAGGTTTCATGCATGTTATGTTTTGAAATGTTGAATGATGTATGCAACATTATGGATTATAGTTATATGATATGTGATAATGCTTAGGATTAATCCATGCACGTGTATTTTGATGATTTTATGTCATGCATGAGTTTTTGAAGTAAATGTTGATTTGATACTCTCATTTTGGATTAACATATTTTTGGTTTAATCATTTTTATGACGAATTAAGATGACATTCTCATGACATATTAAGATGACATAGTGCATGTACATCTATGTATGAATTTCTTGATAGTCTTTTGATGATAGATGTGATATCATGATGTTTTATTTTTGATATGTTTAGGCTTGATGACTTTATGATAAAACTTATGTTTTGACTTTAAATGATGATACAATGTTTTCACAAAAAGACTTGAACACTCTCACATGAAATCAATTGTATGAAATGGAAATGAATTTTCTATTCTATTGAGATTAATGAATTTATTTTACCAATCTTATGAATCTCATGAAAATAAACATAATGAATATTTTATAAATGAGTTGTCTTATAAGATTTTGCCTTTACATCTTGAAATTTAATGCTTATATTGATTTGGCATATAAAGACTAAGACATGCTCATAAGAAGCAAATCACATGAATAAAAATTTATAAAAATGAAATGTAATCCTTTATCTTATTGATTTCTACCTAAGAGACCAATAAAACTATCTATGCCATTTTGAATCTCTTGAAAGAAATGTTGAGATTTTGATGATTTGGATGATTTGAATTTGAATGAGTTTATTCAAAATCATGATCTTGATTCCGTGATATTTACAAATTAAGATTTATTATGAATCAAGATTTTTTCATTAATCGATCTCTTAAGATTTTCTTTTGATTATTTATGAGTAGGTTTTTCAAAAAGAAATCATGCCTTTTGGTATTCATATGTTCTAATACTTCATGATATGATTTTTATACAATTCCTTGTATTCATGAAATGTTTATCGCATCACCCAATTACTTTCTTCTTGATATTCCTTATGTGGTGATTAAAATTATGCATGAAATACTTTTGATATTATTTTGATGTATACAAATGAAAAGTTATAATCATGAATGATCGAATGAAATTTGACAAGTTAATATCTTCATGATTTGAAATATTTATACTTTGAAATTATGCATGCAATTGCTTTGTATTGTGATGATATATGCATCATGAATACTTTATTATCATACATGAAAATAGTGATAAACATTTTGAAAATAAATGTTTGTATCATGTTAGATGATTTTACATCATGTGCATGATGAGTTATAGTGATGACTGAAACAATGATTGAAATGCGTTAAATGATGAATGTTTGGTATCATGATCAACATGTTGATAAATGCTTGAAAATTTTAATGTTTGAGTATCATGTATGATATGCTTATTAATGATGATTGATTTATTTTTCGGTATCGTGCATGAAAAATAAGATTATTGAAATTGTGTATGTTTTAATTTGAATATATAATGATGCACAAATAAGAATGATACTTACCATTGTCATAATATGGAAATTGATATAAGGGTCTTCCCTTCTTTTTTACAATGACAAAGGGGGAGCAAGAATTTCTAGCGTGGACATCATGAAAAGAGGCAAACTAACTAGCTTGCACAATTCAAGATGAAAGCAAAAAATTGCACTTCTCAAAAGAAAAGATGCAAATGTAACATTTGCCAAATTGTTTGCTTGCCTCATGTAAAATATTATCTCTTGCTAGTTTGGCATTTTTGCTAGCTTGTATGTTGCAAAACTTGATCACTTTTTCAAACATTTTGCTAGCTTACACTTTGCAAAGAAAGCAAAAATGACACTTCTAGAATAAAGAGCTTGTTATTTTGAACATCACAAGCTTGCCTATCTTAAGAAACAAAAATTGCAAAAGTGCTATCTTGCCTATCTCAAGAAGCAAAACTTGCAACTTGCACATTGCAATAGGAAGCAAGAATTATGAGCTTACACAAGAAAGCTATCTTACATTTGCTTTCGAAATTTTTGCTAGCTTATATATTGTGAAACTTACATATCGTAAACATTGCTAGCTTGTAATCTAAAAAGAAGCAAAAAGTTGCTATCTCAAAAGAAGTAAATGTGCTATCTTACCTATCTTAAGAGGCAAAAATGCTAACTTGCACATCTAGCAAAACTTGACAAATTTGCATATTTCAAGAAGCAAGAGTTGCTTTCTTGAACATCTCAATATTGCTAGCTTACATGATGTAGAACTTACTATCTTGAATATTACCAAAAGTGCTATCTTGTATGCTGTAAACTTGCATATCTAAAACTTGATAGCTTGAATGTCCTAAGCATGATGCATTACTTGCTAAATTTTCTAGCTTCAAAACTGCATGATGATAAAACTTAATATTATATTTTTCATGCAATGAGTTGAACTTATATTACCAACACAGAATAGTTGTACTTCTCCTTTTTGTTGATGACAAAGGGGGAGAAGTATGTTGATGACATGATATGCATAAGTTTATGCATATGTTCATAATGATGTGTTGCAAGTATTCATGATGAATATTGCAATGACTTGAATTCTGTTTATATTCAAGATTTTATCAATATGGCATATTGATAGGGGGAGTTTGTTTAAACTCCGGGAGTTAAGGTTAACTCTGTCATCAAGTGGTTATCATCATCAAAAAGGGGGAGATTGTTGAATCTCGTATTTTGATGATGAAACTACTTGATATGTGTTTATAATTTAAACTGCATTTTGAGTGATGCAGGTCTACTCGATCAAGATTAGACAATTAACACAGGAGGAATTGACGTTGCACCGGAGGAGATAACGTCAAGATATTGGACGGCAGAAGGCTTCGGACGTTGGGCATCGGGCCAAAGGAGAGCGAAATTGTGCCAAGGATATCGGGGTTCCGGAGGTCAACTGCCGATTGGGCAACAAGCCGCAAGAGAGGACGATGCGCTGAAGAATCGGACGAAGCGCCAACCAATGACGTGCCGGGCAACAGAATGTCAATTCGCGTTGTAATAACTATATAGATCGGAGTAGAGTTTTGGCTTGCATATGTAGGATTAACTACGATAACGATGAAGACATAAAGCGAAACAAAGTGCGGAGTCAAGCACGAAGGATTCGTTGGGAGTTCAAGAGTTCGACGGAAGTCCGAAGGATCGTTGGGAAAGCTGCCGGAACTAGTCGAGAATGAGTAGGGAGCTTGCCGAAGGGTTTTTCGGAAGCTCGCCGAAAGGTTCGTGGGAAGTTCGCAGAGTCACCGAGAAAGATCGGAGCTTGCCGAAGAAGCTCATTGGAACTCGCCAAGATCAAATCGTGAAGTTTAAGAGCTTGCCGGGAGTCCGTAGAATGGTTTCCGAGAGTTTATCGGAAGACCGCCGAAAGTTCACCGAAAGCTCGCTGGAAGAAGTCTTGACTTATGGACTTTGTAATAGCTTATAAAATGTCTTTAAATTCATAGTTAGCATGTTAATTAGGGTTAGGATTAGGTATTAATCCTATAACCCAAGTAGGGGCCAAATGGGCCCGAGTTCGAACTAGTTTGGGCCAAGATTGAAGCCCAACTAGTGGGTGAAAACATCTTGTAGGCGGTGGCACCGGCTGGGCTAAGGCGGTGGCACCGCCAAGAGCCGAGAGCTGGTGGCACCCGCCAGCACTGGTGGTCGAATCGACAAAGCCGGTGGCTGGCCAAAGATCTGGAACTCCACGAGAATTGAAATTTGGAGCCCAAATTTGAATCCTCTTGAGGCCTATAAATACCCCTCAAATCTCAGCTGAGATTATAACTTTTTGAGCAGCAATTGATTGAGAGAAAAGTCTTAGAAAGTCTTAGCAAGTCTAGTTTTCAATTTGCTAGAAAAGTTCTCCTCCTTTCTTGCTGAAAATTTGTAAGAGGTTGAACTGTTTGTAAAAGGTTATAAGAGGGGTATTTGCCCTTCAATTTCAAGAGATTTGCTAGTGGAAGGTGGGAGCCTCATCGAAGAGGGGCCTCGCAAGTGGATGTAGGTCATTTGACCGAACCACTCTAAAATCGGCGTAATCTCCGGTTTGCGTTTATGTTTATGCATTTATCTTTCTACAAACCTTTACTTTGCTAAAAGTTGCGTTTATGTTTAGGCTAGGTCACATCATTTCACTACCCTCATCTTATTACGTACGCTTTCAACGTAATTGAAACGGTTTCAAACGAAACATTATTCTTATCGTACGAAAGATTTATTAAAACCGAAGTTTTAATCCGCTGCACTAATTTACCCCCCCCTCTTAGTGCCGCTCCGATCCTAACAATCATAATTTTCCTATTTTATCATTGTAAATAAGAAAGAACAAGGGAAAAACAAAATAGTGCAAAATATTTCAATTATTTCAAGACACATAAGCCATAAATCCAACAACATTATGTCAAGACCTCTTGAATTTCAAAAGACATGATTCATTTTATCAAATCTCTTCTTTTTATAAATAACAAAAATTGTATGTGTACAAAGAAGAGATTGTGATTAAAAAAATTCTCAAGTAGTAAATCCAAGAAATCAAGATCATGATTTGAATACAAACTTATTCAAATTCAAATCGTCAAATTCATCAAAATCTCAACATTACTTTCAAGAGATTTAAAATGGTATACATAGATTTATCATAATAATCATCAAGATTAATAAGATAGAGAAAACTAATTTTTTTTAAAAAAATATTTTTCTCTTTTTAGTTGTTTCAATTCATTTGATTTTATTTCATTTATACCAAATAAAAATATGTATCATGTTTAAAACCGAAAGTGTAAGATTTATTATGATAAAGATCAATAAGGCACTTTCATTATGGTAAAAATCAATAATCCATAAATCATAAGATTTATCCTGCATAATTTTAAATTATAAAACCATTAAACTTGATTTCAAATCAATATGCTCAAGTTTTTTTATATGAAAACAAACATCATACTTAAAATTGAAAATGTAACATTTCATCATTATAAAAATCGATAATCCATAAATTACTTAAAAATCACCAGTCATAATTTCAAAATTTATTAAGCATGATCATTAACTTCTCATTTGTATTTCATGCATAATTTCATTTCATCACATTAGGAACATCAAGAAGAATTAATTGGGTGATGAGATAAATATTTCATGAATATACAGAATTGTATAAAAATCATATCATGAGTATTTGATACATTCATATCATCACATGAAGAATATCAAAAAGAATTTTGATGATGAGATACATAAATAGGGAATATAAATTTTGAATATCAAGAGACATATTATGATTCTTTGTGAATAACTCAAATAGTGAAAAGAAAGAATCATAATAGACAATCTTGATTTATAAAATAAATATTCAAGTTATAATTTTTAAAAATCAAGATAAAAATCATGGTTAGATGAAACTCATTCAAATCATCAAAATCATCAAAATCACTTTTAAGATGATCAAATAGGTCCATTAAAGTCAATAAAAAAGAGAAAAAGAATTTTTAAGAAAAATACTTTTCTCTTTTTAGTTGTTTCAATTTATGTGATTGATTTTATATTAGCATGCTCAAATATTTATTCCTATGTTAAAACCATGCATCAATGTTTAGGATCGAAAAATAAATTTCATCATGAAAACCATCAAGATCAATAAACCACAAAAATCATCATGTATAACTTTAAAATCTAATGCATAAAATCGTCAAATCATGGTATCAAAATTTTAATATTTTCATTACAATTTTACGTATTATTAAGTATGTTGAATCTCGGATTTTGATGATGAAACTAATTGATTGTGTTTAGATGTTTAACTGCATTTTGAGTGATGTAGGTCTACTCGATTAGGATAAGATAGTTGATGCAGGAGGAATTGACGTTGCGCCGGAGGAGATCACGTCAGGATATTGGATGGCAGAAGGCTTCGGACGTTGGGCATTGGGCCAAGGAAAGCGAAATTGCGCCAAGGATATCGGGGTTGCGGAGGTCAACCACCGATTGGGCAACAAGCCGCAAGAGAGGACGATGCGCTGAAGAATCGGACGAAGCGCCAACCAATGACGTATCGGGCAGCAGAATGTCAATTCGCGTTGTAATAATTGTCTAGATCGGAGTAGAGTTTTAGTTTATGTGTGCAGGAATAACTACGATAACGATGAAGACATAAAGCGAAACAAAGTGCAGAGTCAAGCGTGAAGGATTTGTTGGGAGTTCGAGAGTTCGACGGAAGTTCAAAGGTTCATCGGGAATGCTGCCGGAACTAGCCAAGAATGAGTAGGAAGCTTACCGAAGGGTTTTTCGGAAGCTCACCGGAAGGTTTGTTGGAAGTTCGCGGAGCTCACCGAGAAAGATCGAAGCTTGCCGAAGAAGCTCATTGGAACTCACCAATGTAGTGTAAAGATCGTACGAAAACACCGATTTACGTCTGAATGCAGATTCGGAAAGATCAGAACTTAGAGACTCGTTTGTAAAAGCGTAGAGGGCAGTAGCTATGTAGGAGGTTTGCAGTAATGATAAAGTACTCAAAGTAAAAGCAAACCAGAGATTTAGAGTGGTTCGGTCGGTCTTGACCTACTCCACTTTTTTGGCTTCCTCCTCCCACGCCGGTCACCCGACGTCAACTAGCTGCCTTCCTTCAATGGGCGAAGGCCAACTGCCCTTTACAGTTTCACTCCTTTTGATGGGCTCAGTAGACAACCCTTACAGAACCTTTCTCTCCTCACTTTTACAATTCAGAAACTTAAAGAAACAGAAGGAGGAGACTTAAGGCTTTACAACAATTTTGAGCTCAAGAATCACAGAGAAGATCAAGATTTGATGTAGGTCTCTTACTCTTTCTGTGCTAAATGGGTGGGGTATTTATAGGCCCCAACCCAGTTCAAATTTGGAGCTCAAAATCGATCAAATCCCGAATTCGGGATCGGTGATTGCACCTCCTCGATCGAGAGGTTGCACCGCCCGCGAGCTTCGAGATCGAGCCCAGGCGGTTGCACCTCTCATTAGGGGCGGTTGCACCGCCGAGTCCAGCTCGGAGATCGAGCCCAGGCGGTGCCACCTCTCGATCGAGGCGGTTGCACCTCTGCACTCGAGCTCGAAGACCGAGCTCGGCGGTGCTACCTCTCTGTCGGGGAGGTTGCACCGCCCAATCTAGCTCGAAGATCGAGCTCTGGCGGGTTGCACCTCTTGGCTGGGGCGGTTGCACCGCCGCCTCGGCTGGAGACATAGCCCAGTGGTTGCCTTTTCTGGTGCAATCAGGGTCCGAATGGTTAGCTCCATTCGGCCCAATTTCAATCTTTTCAGGGGCCCAATTGCCCCAAGATTAAGTTAATGGGATCACCTCCCATTTTCCAACTTAATCAACGTGCTAACTACGATTAAATCTAAGACAATTTCTGCAGCTTTGCTCCGATGCGTCAATCGCTTCTTCCGGCGAACTTCCGTCGATCATCCGATGAACCCTCGGTGATTCTTCTGCGGACTTCTGGCAAACTCCTGGACTTTGCGACGATCCACTTGGCAAGTTCCCGACGAGCTTCGCTTGACAAGGTTCTGGACTTCTCGGATCTGTTCTCACAGAACCTCCGACGACCGTCCGATCTTCCGTCGAACTCTCGAACTCCCAACGTGATCATGATCTTGACTTCGGCGCAACTCCTGCTGCTTGTCTAACTTTCATCATAGTTAATCCTACACACTTATCTCAACACATAGATTAGACAACAAATGACAATTGACTTCATCATCAAAATCTGAGATTCAACACTTTTGGCAAGCTTATGGACTTCTCGGATTTGTTCCCGTAGAACCTCCGACGACTGTCCGAACTTTCGTCGAACTCTCGAACTCCCAACGTGATCATTGTCTTGACTCCGGCGCAACTCCTGCTGCATGTCTAACTTTCATCGTAGTTAATCCTGCACACTTATCTCAACACATAGATTAGACGACAAATGACAATTGACTTCATCATTAAAATCCGAGATTCAAAACTCATAGGGGTGTTTATTGCTTTTGAATTATCCATGTTAAATCGTTTTAACAATTCTAATGTATATTTAGATTGGTTAAGAAATATACCATCCTTAAGTTGTTTGATTTGAAATCCAAAAAAGAAAGTTAATTCACACATTAAGCTCATTTCAAATTCATGACTCATACATTTGGCAAATGATTCACATAGTGATTCATCCGAAGAGCCAAAAATAATATCGTCAACATAAATTTGCATAATAAGAAAATTATTTTCAAAATGTTTAATAAACAATGTAGTATCAACCTTGCCTTTGGTAAAATTATTTAAAATAAGAAAGGAACTAAGCCTTTTATACCAAGCTCTAGGGGCTTGTTTCAAGCCATAGAGAGCCTTTGTCAATTTGAATACATGATTAGGAAGAAGAGAATTTTCAAATCCGGGAGGTTATTCGACATATACTTCTTCGGAAATAAAACCATTCAAGAAAGCACTTTTGACATCCATTTGAAATAGTTTAAAATTATTACTACTAGTATAGGCAAGGAGCATCCTTATGGCTTCTAATCGAGCCACGGGAGAGAAGGTTTCTTTGTAATCGATACCTTCTTCTTGGTTGAAACCTTTAGCCACTAATCAAGCCTTGTTTCTAACCACGATACCATTTTCGTCTTGCTTGTTTCTAAAGACCCATTTAGTACTAATGACTAAATGGTCACTAGGTCTAGGAACAAGCTTCCATACCTTATTCCTCTCAAATTGATTCAATTCCTCTTGCATTGCGATAACCCAAAAATCATCTTTTATGGCCTCGTCAATGCATTTAGGTTTGATTTGAGAAAGGAAGGCGGCGTTGGCACAAAAATTCTTGAAAGAGGAACGAGTTTGAACCCCTTTTGATGTATCCCCTATAATTAGCTCCTTTGAATGAGCATCTATATACTTCCATTCCTTAGGTAAGGAAATTTTGGAAGAAGGTGCATCCAAGTTGCTATTTTGAGGAGGGGGTTCATTTAAATTCAAATTATCAAAACTAATATCATCATCAAAATTATTTTTCTTTAAATTTGAAACTTCATTAAAAACTACATGAATAGACTCTTATATTACTAAGGTTCTTTTGTTAAAAACCCCAAAAGCCTTAGAAATGGAAGAGTAACCAAGAAAGATGCCTTCATCAGATTTAGCATCAAATTTTCCTAAGGCATCCCTTTCATTTAAAATAAAGCATTTACAACCGAAAACTTTAAAATAGGAAATATTTGGTTTTTTGTTATTCCATAATTCATAGGGAGTTTTTGATAAGGATGGTCTTATTAGGACTCTATTCATGATGTAGCAAGCCGTATTTACGGCTTCGGCCCAAAAATACTTAGGTAAACTATGTTCATTTAACATAGTTCTTGCCATTTCTTGTAGGTTTCTATTTTTTCTTTCAACTACTCCATTTTGTTGGGGATTCCTCGGAGTGGACAAGTTGTGATTGTATCCATTAACTTCACAAAAATTTTGAAAGTCACGGTTTTGAAATTCGCCACCATGATCACTCCGAATTGATGAAATCATGAAACCTTTTTCGTTTTGAGTGAGTTTACAAAATCTAGAGAAACACTTTAAACAATCGCTTTTGTGAGCTAAGAAATAGGTCCAAGTGTATCTAGTATAGTCATCCACAATTACAAATACATATTTGCTTCCTCCTAGACTTGTCGTATCAATTGGTCCAAATAAGTCCAAATAAATCAATTGTAATGGTCTAGTGGTGCTAATTTGAGTTTTTGATTTGAAACTAGTTTTTATTTGTTTATCTAGTTGACATGCATCGCATACTTTGTCCTTAATAAACTTTATATTTGGAATCCTCGCACTAATTCTCTAGATGGGATCTTAGATATTAGTTTCATGCTTGCATGGCCTAATCTCCTATGCCAAAGCCAAGTATCATCATTTAAAGCAGAGAAGCACATTTCATTACTTAGTTCATCAAGGTTGATGGTGTAGACATTATTTTGTTTTAATGCAATCATAGTCATGTTATGGTTTGGTTTTTCAATAATACAAACATTTGATTCAAATCTAACGATATAACCTTTATCGCATAATTGACTAACACTCAAGAGATTATGTTTCAATCCATCAACTAGTAAGACATCATCAATAGAAAATTTTAATTTGTTACCTATGGTTCCCTTGCCAATGATTTTCCCTTGGTTGTTGTCTCCGAAGGTGACGTACCCTTCTTCTTTGCTAGTGAGCATAGAGAAATGAGATTGATCTCCAATCATATGTCTTGAGTATCCACTATCTAGATATCATCTCTTGCTCCTAGCTTGTGATGGTGTATGTTTCTACAAGAAGGGATTATTCTTAGGTACCCATTTTCTTTTGGGTGCCTTAAAAACTTGTTCATCATATTGCATAGAGTTGATCATGGTTCCTTTAGGAACCCAAATTAGTTTGTTCGGACTAATTTTCTTGAATGGACATTTATAAGTTTTATGTCCATATTTGCAACAAAAGTTGCAATTGCTTTGGTGCCGAACATGTAAGACAGGGCCTTTAATGAAGGTGGTTGGATTTTGGTGAGGACTTCTCACAAATCCGATTCCACTTCTTTTAGGAACGTGACCCTTATTTGTAAGGATCATGTTCAAAGATTTGCTACCAACCTCAAATTTCTTCAAGGTGTCCTTAAGTAGCAAGTTCTCCTTTTGGAGAGATTCTAGATCATAGCATTTTATATATAGAGCTAAACTATCATGATATTCAGTTTTTAATTTATCGCTATCACAAGTGAGACTATCATGCTCCCTTTTTAGCAATTTATATTTTCTACTAATTGTCTTACATTCATCAAATAACTCATGGAAAGCATTTAATAATTCATGATAGGTAAATCTGCATTAATTAAATCCGTTACCTCTCCTCCGATGGCCATTAGGGCGTAATGAGCAACTTGCTCGGTGTTGGACTCCTCTTCTTCGGACGCGCTTGAATCATCCCACGTTGCTTTGAGCGCCTTCTTCTTCGATATTCTCTTTTTGGCTTGAGGACAATCGTTCTTATAGTGTCTTGGTTTTTTGCATTCATAGCAAATCACTTGGTCCTTCTTTTGTTCAAATTTATTTTTTATATTATTTTTAAATTTGTTCTTCCTTAAATATTTTTTAAATTTTTGAGTCAAAAGTGCAATGTCATTGTCACTGTCCTCATCACTTGATGTTCCTTTCAAGTGGTAATCTTATGATTTGAGTGTCATATCCTTCCTGTTCTTTAGAAGGGGGTTCTCGAGCTCGTCATGAGCTTGACATGTCATTTCGTAGGTCATTAGAGACCCAATGAGTTCTTCAAAAGGGAATGTTTAAAGGTCTTTGGCCTCTTGAATGGTCGTAACTTTTGGATCCCAACTTTTAGGGAGGGATCTTAAGATTTTAGTTACTAGTTCAAAGTTAGTAAAATCTTTACCAAGAGCTTTGAGTCCATTGATGACATCCGTAAACCGGGTGTACATGTCTCCGATGGACTCACTTGGTTTCATTCGAAAAAGTTCGTAAGAGTGCACAAGAATGTTGATTTTGGACTCTTTCACTTAGCTAGTGCCTTCATGAGTGACCTCAAGAGTTCTCCAAATATCAAAAGCCGAATCACAAATTGAAACACGATTAAATTCATTTTTGTCTAGTGCACAAAACAAGGCATTCATAGCCTTTGCATTTAAAGCAAAAACCTTCTTCTCCGATTCATTCCATTCGCTCATCGGAAGAGAAGATTTTTGAAATCCGTTTTCAATAATAGTCCAAAGCTTGAAATCCATAGAAATGAGGAAGATCCTCATCCGAGTCTTCCAATACGTGTAATCCGACCCATTAAACATAGGTGGACGTGTGATAGATTGTCCCTCATGCATGCCGGAGTAAGCCATCTCTCTTGGGTATTAAACCAAATATGAGAGTGAGCCTTACTCTGATACCAATTGTTAGGATCGAAGCGGCACTAAGAGGGGGGGGTGAATTAGTGTAGTGGATTAAAACATTGGTTTCGACAAATCTTTCGTACGATAAAAATCAGAATCGGAAGTGCTTAACTTGAAAGCGTATTCGCAAAGTTGTGCAGCAAAGGTAATGATGAAATAAAGCAAGTAAAAAGGTTTGCAGTAATGTAAATAGCAGTAATGAAATGCAAACCAGAGATTACGCCGTTTTTAAAGTGGTTCGGTCAAGTGACCTACATCCACTTGCGAGGCCCCTCTTCGATGAGGCTCCCACCTTCCACTAGCAAATCTCTTGAAAGGGAAGTGTGAATACCCCTCTTACAACTTTTTACAAGCGGTTCACTCTCTTACAGATTTTCAGCAAGAAAGAAGGAGGTGAACACTAGCAAATTGAAAATAAGATTAGCTAAGACTTTTCTAAGGCCTTTCTCTCAAACAATTGCTGCACAAAAAGTTGTAATCTCAGCTGAGATTTGAGGGGTATTTATAGGCCTCAAGAGGATTCAAATTTGGGCTCCAAATTTGAATTCTCGTTGGGTTCCCGATGCTGGCGGTGCTACCGCCTGTTAGAGGCGGTGCCACCGCCTATCAGTGTCAGACGCTGACAGTGCTGGGCGGTGCCACCACCCAGCTCTCGGGTGCTGGGTGGTGCCACCACCCAGCTCTCGGGTGCTGGGCAGTGCAACCGCCCAGTCTGGCAGTGCCACCGCCAGACCCTTCGGTTCACTTGTTTGGGCTTCAAATTTTGCCCATACCAAGTCTAATTTTGGGCCCAGTTGGCCCCTAACCAGGATATAGGATTATCTCTTAATCCTAATCCTAATTACAAGTGAACTACATAACAAAATACATCCTAAGTAATTTTTTAACCGCAAACATCGAGTCTTGTTCCGGCGAGCTTTCCAACAAACTTCTTCTGACGGGCTCCCAGCAAGCTCCCGATCTTGTGATGACTTTAATGAGTAGCCGAGCCTTCTCGGTGATCTCCGTGAACCTCCGACGATCTCTTCGGCGAACTTCCGAAAATTCCGACAGGTTCCCGATTTCTTCTCGGTTGCTTCCGGCAGCATCTCTGACGATTCTTCGGACTCTTAAACGTCCATCGAACATGACTCCGGTATCCTTGCTTTGTGTTTTCTGGTTATCATAGTTAATCCTATACACTTAACTCAATAATATGGATTAGATCAATTAACCTATCAATTGATTTTATCATCAAAATCTGAGATTCAATAGTAGTCATACATTTTTCTTTTTAGGTGAATCTATCTTTTCATGCTTAGTTTGCATACAAAAGTCGTGCATCATTTTTCAAAGTAACTTTCATCATGGTATAAATCGATAATCCATAAATCGTAAAAGATCATTATGGAAATCATCAATAATCAACAAACTATAAATTACCAAAACTCATCATCATCATGCATAGCCTCAAAAAATAAATTTATTAGGCATGATATCATATTTCATAAGGTATTTTTAATTAAAATCATAATGTTTATCATAAACATATAATTTTCATGATTATTTTCAAAATTACTAGAATGATAAGCATGATTTCTATTTTTTTTTTATTTTCATGTAATTTTTAAGAAAATTAATCCTAAACTAAATTAAAAATAACTCATGAAAAGTAATATGTAATTTCAAAATAATTCAAGAGAGTTGAGTTACTTACCTCGTAGTCGAAGCTCGTCAAAACCCAATTCGTCGTTTCACCTTTGGAAGTTTTTGATTCATCCTTGGTTGCCTTACTCTTCTTTGGCCTCTTCCTCCGTTCAAGTTCATTGTTTATTTTAGATTTTTATTTAATAAACTTATTAAGATTTAGTGTTCGAAGTTCAAGTTCATCATTGTACTCATCACTTGAGTCATCGTTCAAGTGGTATTCATTTGTCCGGAGTTCCAAATCCTTCCTATTCTTTGGAAGGTGATTTTGTTCATCATGTTCATCATATGTATTGTGCACCATTTCATACGTCATCAACGAACCAATTAGTTCTTCAAGTTGAAAAATAATTAAATCTTTTGTTTCTTGTATTACAGTTATTTTAGGATCCTACCTTTTTGGAAGGGATCTTAAGATTTTGCTTACGAGATCAAAATTCAAAAAAGATTTACCAAGAACTCTTAGATTATTGACGACATTCGTAAAACGGGTGTACATGTCGCCTATAGTCTCACTTGGTTACATTCGGAAAAGCTCAAAATCATGCAATAAAATGTTAACTTTCGAGTCTTTAACTCTACTAGTTCCCTCGTGCGTGATTTCAAGTGTTCGCCAAATATCAAAAGGCATTTCGCATGTAGAAATCCGATTGAACTCATTTTTGTCCAAAGCGCAAAATAAGGCACTCATAGCCTTTGCTTTTAAAGAAAACATCTTCTTCTCCAAATCATTCCAATGGTTCATTAGAAGAGAAGATATTTTAAATCCATTTTCGACTATGTGCCACAAATTCAAATCCAAAGAAAGTAAGAAAACTCTTATTCAAGTTTTCCAATAAGTATAGTCCGTCCCATTAAAAAAGGGAGGATGAATGAGAGAGTGACCCTCTTGAAAGCCATAAAGAGCCATTTCTATTTGGGTGTTAAACCAAAGTAGAAAACCGTGGCTCTAATACCAATTGTTAGGATCAGAGCGGCACTAGGGGGGGGGGGGGGGTGAATTAGTGCAGCGGTAAAGTACGATAAACTTTTGACGATTTAAACACTTTCGGAAACTTCGTACGATAAAAGCAACGTTTCGTTTAAAATCATTTTGATTACATTTTAACTTGAAGGCATACGTAAGAAGGAGACAAAGAAGTAGAGCATCAAAGCGAAGATGGTTTGCAGTAATATAAATGACAATAAGATAAACGCAAATCGATTTATAGTGGTTCGGTCATGCGACCTACATCCACTTGCGAAGCCTTCTTCGATGAGGCTCCCAACTTCCACTAGCAAATCACTTTGAAGGAGAAGGACAAATACCCCTCTTACAAGTGGTTCACTCTCTCACAAATTTTCAAAGAGAAAGAAGGAGGTGAACACTCAAGCAATTGAAAACAAGACTTGCTAAGACTTTGCTAAGGCTCTTATCTCAATCTATTGCTTTGCAAAAGTTATGTTCTCTACTGAGAATTGAGGGGTATTTATAGGCCCCAAGAGGATTCAAATTTGGGCTCCAAATTTTAAATTCTCTTGGATTTTCGAGGCTGGCGATGCCATTGCTTGTCAGTGTCTGACACTAACAGTGTGCTAGCGGTGCCACCGACCAGTCCGGCGGTGCCACCGTCGGACCTCTCGGGTGCTGGGCGGTGCCACCGCTCAGTCTAGTGGTGCCACCGCCTAATCTATTTCAACTCACTGGTTGAGCTCCAAACTTGGCCCTAACCAGTCCGAACTCGGGCCCAATTGGCCCCTACTTGGGTTATAGAATTAACACCTAATCCTAACCCTAATTAAAGTATTAACTATGAATTTAAAGACATTTCCTAAGCTATTACAAAGTTCGTAAGTCAAGACTTCTTCCGGCGAGCTTCTAGCGAACATCCGGTAGCCTTTTGACAAACTCTCATAAACCATTCTGTGGACTCTCGGCAAACTCCTAAATTTCACGATTTCATCTTGGCGAGTTCCAACGAGCTTCTTCGGCAAGCTCCGATCTTTCTAGGCGAGCTCCGCGAACTTCCCACGAAACTTCTGGCGAGCTTCAGAAAAACCCTTCGGCAAGCTCCCTACTCATTCTCGGTTAGTTCCGGAAGCATTCCCGATGAACCTTCGGACTTTCGTCGAACTCTCGAACTCTCGAACTCCCAACAAATCCTTTGCGCTTGACTACGACACTTTATTTCGCTTTATGTCTTTGTCGTTATCGTAGTTATTCCTGCACACACAAACTAAAACTCTACTCTAATCTAGACAATTATTACAACGCGAATTGACATTCTGTTGCCCGGCACGACATTGGTTGGTGCTTCGTCCGATTCTTCAGCGCATCATCCTCTCTTGCGGCTTGTTGCCCAATCGGCAGTTGACCTCCGCAACCACGATATCCTTGGTGTAATTGCTAGTCATAGGTGCCCAGCAAGCCAATCACGTGAGTGATGGCACGTGTGACTTGATACAGAATCTTTTTGCTTATTATATTTTGGCGTATATCACTTTATAACTATTGCATAAATGTATATATATATTGTGATGTCCTTGGATTTGTGCAATGGGAATCGGATCGTGATGAGATCACGATAATGAGATCGATTCACCTTTAAACACATATCCTAAATAATCCTGGTCATAGGTTACTCGAGAGGGACATCGTGATAACCGGATAGACTGGTGTGCTTTATACCCGTCCATATGATGGATGCAGCTGGTCTCATAGCTGCTCGTGTAGGGACACTAGGGATACAAAGATGTGCTCATTGGAGAATGAGTTCACTGATTGATCCGCTTACGGAATGCTTGGATGGTTGATGATGCCTTATTGTCGGACAACGATTCCGTAGTCCTAGTGATGTATCTGGTCCTTAGACTTGAGACACCAAGGATGTCCCGTATGAGTGCTCCACTCTTTGATACCGAGACTTATAGGTTTGGCTGTCCCGGATCTAGTACAAATTGGGTCATTGGGAGTGGTAGTCGACCTTACAAGGGCTATTGAGTGTCGATAGAGGATCATCCACTCTCGGGTCATGAGAGGAATATCCCATGTGTTCTTGCTCGGACAAATCCCTGGCGAGGTCATTCGGGTTGAGAGAGAAAAGAGTTCTCCTGGAGAATCCGATTAGAGCGAGACTTCGGTAGAAACCGTATGGGTCTCGACAACACCATGCTCGATATCACGGTCTTTGGGATATTAGATGGATGAGGGACTATAGGTACATGGTAATCGAGGACGACAGTCCAATCGATTGGATTTCCCTGTATCATCATCCGGGGACTACTGGCGTAGTGGCCTAAATACGTCCGTAGTCGATGAGTCGAGTGAATTATTACAGAGGTAATAATTCTTTGAGTTAGAAGGGAGTTCTCGACGGTATGACTCACGGCCAGCTCGATATTGGGCCTAGAGGGTCACACACATATGGTAGGCATTGCGATGATTAGAGGTTCGGATATGAGATATCCGACGGAGCCCTTGTCTTATTGGATGCAGATCCAATACCCACTAGGGAAGGACCCATTAGGGTTTGACACGGGATCTCTATAAATAGGAGGGATTCATAGCCTCATAGGCTAGAGTCTTTGCTTGCCTTTCCTATTCTCCTCTCCCTCTCCACCTCAGAGGCCTGGAGTTTTGAGGAGGGTCATCGCAACCCTGCTGTGTGGATCACCGCTAGAGAGGAGGACGCTTGACCTCCTTCACCCTCTCCTAAGGATCTGCAAAGAAACAGGAATATACGATCTCCCTAGGTAACACAAACTCTATACGCAGTTTTGTGTTTTGCGGATTTTTGCGCACCAATCTTCGCATGACGACGAACATCTTTTTGGGAATCGGGGTTTTTGTTTTCTTGTTCTTCTGCTGCGCATATGATGTCGCCCCCATGATTTCCCAACAGTAATTTCGCTCTCCTTGGCCCGATGCCCGATGCCCGACGTCCGAAGCATTCCGCTGTCCAATATCCTAACGTGATCTCCTCCAGCACAATGTCAATTCCTCCTACTTTAATTGTCTCATCCTGATCGAAGCATCCTGTGTCACTCGAAACGCAGATTAAATCATAAACACATATCAAGTGGTTTCATCATCAAAATACGAGATTCAACAATTCACTCATCGGAAGAGAAGATTTTTAAAATCTATTTTTGACAATATTCTAAAGCTTAAAATCCATGGAAATATGGAAGATCCTCATATGAGTCTTCCAATACATGTAATCCGACCCATTAAATATAGGTGGACGTGTAATAGAGTGACCCTCTTGCATGCCGGAGTAAGTTATTTCTCTTAGATATTAAACAGAATATGAGAGTGAGGCTCGCTCTGATACCAATTGTTAGGATCGGAGTGGCACTAAGAGGGGGGGGTGAGTTAGTGCAGCGGATTAAAACTCATAAGTTTGAAAATGATTTTGTAAATATGTAGAGATTTTGATTCGTCAATGAATTGGAGAAAGTAGCTCGAGTAAAGTGAGAAGATGAAAACTGAAAGCTTGCTGTTATGTAAATAATGGTTTTAGAAAAGTAAATACTCACATAATCAAGGAACACACTAATTTAAAGTGATTCAGTCAAAATGATCTACATCCACTTGCGAAGCCTTCTTCGATGAGGCTCCCAACTTCCACTAGCAAATCACTTTGAAAGGGAAGGACAAATTCCCCTCTTACAATCTTTTACAAGTGGTTCATACTCTTACAAATTTTCAAAGAGAAAGAGGGAGGTGAATACTCAAGCATTTGAAAACAAAACTTGCTAAAGACTTTGCTAAGGCTTTTATCTCAATCTCTTGCTTCTCAAAAGTTGTATTCTCTGTTGAGAATTGAGGGGTATTTATAGGCCCCAAGAGGATTTAAATTTGGGCTCCAAATTTGAATTGCTTTTGAGTTTCCCGGTGCTGGTGGTGCCACCGCTTGTTAGTGTCTGACATTGACAGTGTATTGGCGGTGCCACCGCTGGACCTCTCGGGTGCTGGGCAGCGCCACTGCCCAGTTTGGTGGTGCCACCGCCTGGACTGTTCTAACTCACTGGTTGGGCTCTAAACTTGGCCCAAACCAATCCAAACGCGGGCCCAATTGGCCCCTAATCGGGTTATAGGATTAACCCTTAATCCTAACCTAAATAATATGTAAATTATAAAATTAAGACATAGTCCTAAGCAGGTTTTTAATCGGCAATGTCGAGTTTCCTTCCGACGAGCTTTCCGATGAACTTCTGATGGACTTCCGATACACCCTTGGATTTCTTCCAGCAGACTCACAACAGGCTCCCGGTCTTGTGGCGAGTTCAACAAGTCTTTGGCAAATAGTCGAACCTTCTTGGTGATCTCCGCAAACCTCCAACGATCTCTTTGGCGGACTTCTGAAAACTTCGGCAAGTCCCTGATTCCTTCTCGGTTGGTTCCGGCAACACTTCCGATGATTCTTCGGACTTTTGGTGGACTCTCGAATACCCATCGAACTTGACTTCGGTAAACTTGCTTTATGTCTTCAAGCTATCATAGTTAATCTTGCACATGTAAAACACACTTCTATCTAGATAATTAATCCTAAGCATCTAATCAAGTTGTCTGACATGTCATTGGTCCCTTGATGCTTCGTCTGATTCTTCAGTGCATCGTCTTCTCTTGCGGCCTATTGCCCAATCGGTCAGTTGACTCTACAACTCCGATATCCTTGGCACAATCTCCGCTCTTCTTGGCCCGATGCACGAATCCATGGCCCGAAGCCTTCTGTCGATATGTCGATTGATCCACCGGCCCGACGTCCAATCTTCTGACATTTTCCTCGGCCCAACATGATTTTTCTGCTTTAATTATCTCATTCTGATTGAAGCATCCTACGTCACTCAAAACGCAGATTAAAATATAAACACATATTGATTGGTTTCATCATCAAAATCCAAGATTCAATATAGGTAAGTAACTCAATCGAAGCTTATTTATCCTTTGATGAATTGTTGAATGCTTTTTCATGATTTATTTGATGAATATAAAAAAGTTAATAAAAAATATAAATGATTAAAAAAGGAGCATGCCTCTCTTGTTAGTGAATTCAATAGTTTAAATATTAAGCATGATAATGAAATATTGCCTCCTTGCAAAATGTAAAGAATTAGAGATGCTTAAAAAGGAAATTTTGCTACTACATGAAACCTTAGAAAAATTTGAAATCGGAAGCAAATCCTTAAACATGATCCTAGCAAAAAAGGATCATGTTTATAGAAGAGATGAAATCGGCTTTGTGAGTAACACTCACCAAAAGCTAACCATCTTTGTCAAAGGCCCAACTTTGCATATTTCATCCCAAAACAAATACATATTTTATTATAAATTTGGACATTATGCTCATAAATGTCCATTTAAGAGGTATAGTCCATATAAGTTAATTTGGGTCCCTAAAGGAACCTTAAATAACTCAATGCAAAATGATAAGTTAGATAGATCGATTTATGAGAAACCCAAGGTAAAATGGGTACCTAAAAGAAAACCCCCCTTTCCTGTAGATGTGTTTACAATTACAAGCTATGAGCAAAAATAATATTTTGATCGTAGATGCTCAGGGTTATGACAGAAGATCCAAAATACTTCATAAAACTCTCTAGCCAAAACAATAAAGGAAAGATCATTATAATTAGAGCTATTGGTAACAAAATGATTTTAATTGAAGATGCTTTATATTCAATAAAATCATGCTTGATGATTTAATGATATAATGATTATTTGAAATCTTATATTTTGGAATTATGTGTTACACATTTGATCTTGATAAATCTTGTTTTTCAATTTAAATGATGATGCATATTTTTATTTGACATAAAAGATAAAGACATACTTGTATAAAATAAATCATAAACTCATAAAAAAAAGGAGAATACATTATTCTTGAAAATATATTTATCCCTAAAATCTTATTGAGTTTTCAAAAAGAAATTAATGGATCTAATTATGTCACTTTTAATCTCTTGAATGTGATTTTGATAATTTAATGATTTGAGTTTAAATAAGTTTTTATCCTAATCATGATCTTGATTTCTCGATATTTGAAACTTGAGAATTCTTATGCATGAGTTCCTCTTTTATATTTTTCAGATTTCTCGACTTTTGAAAATTAAGTCTTCATTTTTAAGATCGTTAACTTTTATTCATTCTCTTTTCAATTCACAAAAGAAGAGATCTGAATCATAAATCATTGGTATATTTGATCTTTTATGAACTGATCATTTCTATAAGAATCATGTTAGGAACGAGTCGGCACTAAGAGGGAGGGGTGAATTAGTGTAGGAGATAAAATCACGTCGATTCGAAAATCTTTTATTTCAATTAAACCCTTTTCGTAAAGATACTTAAATTGAAAGTATACGAAAGAGTATAACAAGTAAGGAAATTTATAGTTAAAGTAAATTGCTTAAAAGAAATGCAAACCGAGTTTATAGTGGTTCGGTCATCGTGACCTACATCCACTCCCGATTCCTCTTCCATTGAGGCCACTGACATCTACTAACGGTCTTTCTTGAATGGGCAAAGACCAACTACCCTTTTACACCCCTCTTCTCCATTTCATAGGTTTAGGAGACAATATTTTACAACCCTCTTTTGTAAGGTATCCTTCACACACCTCCCTTATGACTCTCTTTAAGCTTTAGGAGGAGGGAACTCAACTTTCTAATAGGGTTTACAATAGAGTTTTGTTCAATCTTTCTTGCTACTCTATGCAAGAATAGCTAAGGTATTTATAGACCCTTAATGACTTCAAAACTTAGAGCCAAAATTTGAATCCCCGAGATTTTCGGGTATGGGCGGCACCACCACCTACAGCCTAACACTCGACGGTACCACTGCCCAATCTGATGGTACTACTACTTGGGAGACTATGTTTAGGTGGTACCACCACCCAAACTAGTGGTACCACTGTTTTACAGTCTCTCGGAGACTGTATCTAGGTGGTACCATTGCCTAGACCGATAGTATCATCGCTTGACATAGTCTTAAAGACTATGTCATGAAGGTTCCACTTGTTGGGTCACTATTTGGGCCTTCCACTTGGCCCAACACAGCTCAAACTTAGGCCTAGTTGGCCCCTAATTGAGTTGGTCTAATTATATTCTAAACCGACTCAATTAGACTCTAAACTAACTTGATCTAGACATAATCGATTACAAGCAAACCTTTGTTGTCCGGCATGTCATTGGTTCTTTCGGTGCTTCATCTGATCCTTCATTGCATCGTCCTATCCTTTCGCGTATTGCCCAATCAGCATGTTATCTTCTCGTAACATCTTATCTCCTTAGCACAATGTCTGATCTTCTTGGCCCGATGCCTAAATTCACGGCCCGAAGCCTTATGCTTATACATCGACCGTTCCTTCGGCCTAACATCCAATCTTCTAATATGATTACTTTGGCCCAACGTCTGATTCTCCTCCTGCTTTAATCAATTTGCCTTTTCTAATTGATGTTAGCCCTGTACCACTTAAATGCACATTAGATCACAAACACTGTCAATTGATTTTATAATCAAAATCCGAGATTCAATAATCTTCCTCTTTTTTATGATGATAACCAATTGATGATAGAGTTAACCTTAACTCCCCCTATCAATATGGTTTATTTGAGATGAACCTTGAATTCAAATTGAATTCAAGTCAAGACAATTTTAATCATTAATCCAAGTAACATTTCATCATAACTTATCCCCTTTTGTCATCAACAAAAAGAAGAAGTGCAACTAGCAAGTGTTTAGCCATAATTTCAAATCATTGCATAATAAACATAATTTTAAGTTTTATCATCATGCAAGCTAGTAATTCTTGGTGATGTTCAAGATAGCAAGTTCTACATTATGCAAGCAAGTAAATTTTTATATCATTTTAAAAAATATAAGCTAGCAATAATTTTATACATATGAAAGTTAACAAAATTTTACATTTTTTGAGATATGCAAGATAGACTCTTTTTGCATGATCTTGAAATGTGTAACGTAGCAAATATTGCTTCTCTTGATATTTGCAAGATAGCACTTCTTGCTTCTCTTTTGAGATGAGCAAGCTAGCAAGTTTCCAAATTTTGTATCTTGAGCTAGACAAGATAGCACTTTTGCTTGAGATTGCAAGATAGCATTTATTGCATTTGAGATAAGCAAACTAATAAGTTTTGTCTCTTTTTACAATATGTATATTTGTAATTTTTGCTTCTCTTTAGATGTGCAAGCAAGCAAGAAAATTTTTCTCCTTACAATTTGTGAGCTAGCAAATTTTACACATATGAAAGTTGACAAAATTTTTGTATCTTTTGAGATGAGCAAGCTTTTTGCTTCTTTTTGAAGTATGCAAGCTAGCTAGTAAGCTAGCAAAATTTGCTCCCCCTATGTCATTATCAAATAGAAGGGAAGAATACAATGTTGTAATTCTTTTCCCTTTTTATCAATCTTCACATCATGACAAAGGTAAAGTATCAATCTTATTTCAATATGTTTGTCCATCATTATAGTTTCAATTTACAACATGCACAATTTCAAAACTTTACATATCATCCTTACTCTATGCATGATACTAAAAATAAATCAATCATCATATCATACATGATACTCAAGCATTCATAATACATCATTTTAGCAACAAATCATAGTATTTCAAATCATGATGGTATCTACATGTCAAATTACATTACATCCTATCATGTAAATACCAAAAAATATGATTTATATAGTAAATCTCCTCTTTAAATAAAATACTAAGAAAAATTATAAGTATAAAAAGAAGAGATCTTGATTAAGAAAAAATCTCAAGTAATTCCAAGAGATCAAGATCATGATTTGAATAAAAATCGTTAAAATTTAATTTATCAAATCATCAAAATCATTTTCAAGAGATTCAAAATGACATAAGTTGATTTGTCAATCTCTTGAGATACTAGTAATTTTCTTTCTCCCCTTTTTTCTTGTAAACAAGAAGGAAGAATTTTTAATGGTGCAATTTATTTTTTCTTCCATCAATGCTCTAAGCATCACATAAATACAAATGTAATCATATGAAAATCATGACATGAGAGATGAAAGATCAAGAAATATCAATTCTTAAATGATACATCTTGACAAATCTCATTTTTAGTAAATAATAAATCTTAGAAGATTAAATGGTCAATGATCATCAACGGTAATTTTATGTTATAAATTCCGAGAAATCAAGAGAAAAACCATGATTTATTTTCAACTCATTCAATTTATCAAATTAACAAAGTCACTTTAATAGTTCAAGAATAGAATCATTAGTCTCTTTTAAAAAATCAATAAGATAGAGAAAAAAAAATTTCAAGAAAAATATTTTCCTCGTTTTAGTTGTTTTAATTTAAGTGATTGATTTCATATATGCATGCCCTTGTCCTTTTTATCAAATTAAAACATATATTATCGTTTAAAATAAAAGTATAAGATTTATCACAAAAATCATCAAGATCAATAAATCACAAAAATCATCATGTATAGCTTCAAAATCTCATGCATAGAATAAAATCATCAATCATGGTATCAAAATATTTAATATTTTCATTACATCATTATGCATCATTAAATCATCAAGCATGATTTCTTTAATCATAATCGGAAATCATCAATTTAGATATACATTATTTAAAAAAAAAACATACATAGGATTATTAGATTTAAATCTAACATTTTGTTCCTTTATCATAAAACATGAAATTTTCATTATCATTTTTAAAATTAGCTAGAAAAAGAAAAGCATGATCCACTTTTATTTATTTATTTTTGTATTTTATATACTAATTTAAAAACAACATATGAAATGCATCAAATAATTTTAAAATAAATTAAGGGGATTTCGGGTGAGTTATTTACCTCATCGTCGAGAGTCATTAAGGCAAAGTTCGTCGTTTCATCTTCATTGGTTTGCTCATCATCATCGGAGGAGCTCGATTCATCCCAAAATGCTTCCTTCTTCTAGCGTTCATAGCAAGTAGTTGCGTTCTTTTTAAATTTATTTTTTTCTTTGATTTTTGTTTTAAGAATTTTTTAAGCTTGAGAAGTTCAAGGTCATTATCATAATCACTTGAGTCATCATTCAAGTGATATTCTATTATTCGAAGTGTCAAATTCTTCCTGTTCTTCGAAAGTTGGTTCTCATATTCGTCAAGTGCATCATGAGTCATTTCATAGGTCATCAAGGACCCGATAAGTTCTTCAAGTGAAAATTTATTTAAATATTTTATTTCTTGTATTGCCGTTACTTTTAATTCCCAATTTTTAGAAAGAGATATTAAGACCTTGTTAACAAGTTCAAAATTAAAAAAGCATTTGCCAAGAGCTTTTAAACCATTGACGACATCCGTAAAACGAGTGTACATGTCAACAACGATTTCGCTTAGTTTCATTCGAAAAAGTTTAAAATCATACATTAAAAGATTTATCTTAGAATCTTTTACTCTACTAGTGCCTTCATGTGTGATTTCGAGAGTGTGCCATATATCGAAAGTCATTTCGTAAGTAGAAACCCGATTAAACTCAGTTTTATCCAAAGCACAAAATAGAGCGTTCATAGCTCTAGCATTTAAGGAAAAAGTTTTCTTCTCCAAATCATTCCATTCTTTCATTGGAGTAAAAGACTTTTGAAAACCACTTTCGATAATATTCCATAAATTCAAATCCATAGAAAGCAAGAAAACTCTCATTTGAGTTTTCCAATAAGTATATTCTGTCCTATTGAACATAGGACGAATGAGAGAGTGACCCTCTTAAAAGCTAAAAAGAGTCATTTTTCTTAGGTGTTAAACCAAATGAGAAATACATGGCTCTGATACTAACTGTTAGGAATGAGTCGGCACTAAGAAGGGGGGGGGGGTGAATTAGTGCAACGGATAAAATCACATCGGTTCAAAAATCTTTCCTTTCAATTAAACTCATTTCGTAAAGATACTTAAATTTAAAGCGTATAGAAGAGTATAGAAAGTAAGTAAGTTTGCAGTTAAAGTAAATTGCTCAAAAGAAATACAAACCGAGTTTATAGTAGTTCGGTCGTCATGACCTACATCCACTCCCGATTCCTCTTCCGTCAAGGCCACCGGCATCCACTAATGGTCTTCCTTCAATGGCCAAAGACCAACTATCCTTTTACACCCCTCTTTTCCTTTGCACAGGTTTAGGAGATAACCTTTTACAACCCTCTTTTGCAAGGTATCTCTCACACACCTCCCTCGGAACTCGCTCTAAGCTTTATAAGGAGGGAACTCAACTTTTTAATAGGGTTTACAACATAGTTTTGCTCAATCTTTCATACTACTCTATGCAGAAATAGCTAGGGTATTTATAGACCCTAAATGGTTTAAAACTTGGAGCCAAAATTTAAATCCCCGAGATTTCGGGGTACGGGCGGTACCACCGCCTGCACTAGGTGGTACCATTGCCTGTAGCCTGACACTAGGTGGTACCACCACCCAGTCTGGCCATACTATTGCTTGGGAGATTGTGTCTCGGTGATACCACTGCCTAGATTGACGGTGTCACTACCTGACAATCTTTCGGAGACTCTATCTAGGTGGTACCACCGCTTGACACAATCTTGAAGACTATGCCATGACAGTTCCACTTATTGGGTCACTATTTGGGCCTTCCACTTGGACCAACATAGCCCAAACTTGAGCCCAATTAGCCCCTAATTGAGTTGGTCTAATTATATTCTAAACTGACTCAATTAGACTCTAAACTAATCGATCTAGACATAATCGATTACAAGCAAATCCTTTGTTGTCCGACATATCATTAGTTCTTCCGGCGCTTCGTTCGATCCTTCGGCGCATCGTCCTCTCCTTCGGCGTATTGCCTAATTAGCATGTTGTCTTCTCGCAACATCTAATCTCCTTGGCACAATGTCCGATCTTCTTGTCCTGATGCCCGAATTCATGGCTCGAAGCCTTATGTCGATACGTCGAGCGTTCCTCTGGCTAGATGTCCAATCTTCTGACATGTTTGCTCCGGCCCAACGTCTAATTCCTCCTGCTTTAATCAATTTATTTTTTCTGATTGACGTTAGCCCTATGTCACTTAAACGCACATTAGATCACAAACACTATCAATTGGTTTCATCATCAAAATCTATGATTCAACAAATCCTTCCTCCTATTTATGAAAGTAGAAATTCGTTTGATGAAATGACTTGATATGATATTTATGCAAACAAGTACTTGCACCATATAATGATTGTGATCTTGCTTCTCTCAAAAGAAAAGGAGGCAAGAGTACTTGTTTGCTGTATCTCAAAAGAAAAGTAATAATGCTAGAAAAAGAAAACAAACAACAATAACTTGAGCAAAACAATGAAACGACGGTTGCACCGTTGGGCTGGCGGTAGCACCGCCAGTACACACTAGTTGTAGGCGGTGGCACTGCCAAGCTAGTAGTACCACTGCCCGCAACACTGCCCTATAAAAATCAAAGTTAGTGTCGGTGGTAGAACCACCCCCAACTCTCTCTACGCCCCTCTAAATCTCTCCACACCCCCCCTTTGGTGATCACAAAAAGATTAAACTACAAAGGTAATTCCTAAACCCAATTGGTTCTCTAATTCTCCATTGATTACTTATTCTTATTCTTTGTGATATATGTAGTCTCCATGACATCTAGAATATCCTCAAGGT
This sequence comes from Musa schizocarpa, assembly GCA_900464855.2. Taxonomy (NCBI): domain Eukaryota; kingdom Viridiplantae; phylum Streptophyta; class Magnoliopsida; order Zingiberales; family Musaceae; genus Musa; species Musa schizocarpa. Next base: position 39,370,540 of record LS990923.1, on the reverse strand, counting down.
ACAAAGGAAAGAGGAGATTAGATGAAACCTATAATACCATACTCTTTTGATTCCCCTCAACATGCCCTTAAATTCCTAACCTTTGAGTCTAGAAGTGTTCATAAGGGAAAATATGTAGATCTAGAAGAATTGAATAATTTAGAACTAATTTAATGGTTTACCAACTTAGATGTCCTTCCAATTATTCAAATAAGCGAACTCATTTATCCTAGACTTGTTCGCTTGTTTTTTTTTACAACAACTTGTATGTGGATGAAAACGATAAGGTATCCACTTATCTCTTAGGACATCATATACCCATTACGGATAGTGTAATTTATAATCTTATATGAATTCTAGAAAAAAGAAGAGGTTGCTGCTTTAGAGGATAATGGGATATTGAATCAATTGGGGTTACATATTCTAAGGCGTTAGGCACTATCTTTGGTAACCCAAATTTGTCCATCGTTCCAAAAAGTTGTGAACATTTGCTACCCTTCAGTATAAAATTATTCCATCACATTGTGATAAGTATCATACTTTCAAAAAAATACCATCATGATGAAGTTAGTCAAATGGAATTAGGAACAATGTATTGGATTATGGAAGGACATGACATCTGTTTTGGATATCTAATACAATAAAATATGATTGAACTCTCAATAAAAGATATAATGCTTCCATATGATGGTTTAATTACTAGACTAATGCATGCACATGACAGTTATTCCACCTGATGAAGAAACCTTAAAACAAGATCGATTCAATGTCATCAATACAAACCTATTAAGGAGATTAAGATGCATAGTAAGAAACGAAATTTGGACTAAATTATCTAGGTGGACTGAACCTCCCCCATCTGAACCATAACCAAAAACACCTATATATATGGAAAGTCAATCTCCTCCTACTAGTCCCTTTGAGGTAGCACCTCCAACAGAGCCAACACCCTTCTCATTTGATGATTCCATAGTGACTCGACTGGATCAAATTGAATTACGTTAAGATCAAATCTTAACATATCAAATTCATTGATAACTTGACACTCTGTTTAGACATTTTAATTTATCACCAACTAAATAGCTTATATATTTCTCCTCTCTTTTTGATAATGAAGGAAAATACTCAATAGTACCCTAATATGCTATACTCTTACACTTTATGATGTGCCTTTTAACATTATATGCTTTTCAATATTATGATGCACTTCTTGATGATGTTATAATGCAACACTCCAAGAATTAAGCATGTTAAATCTTTGAATGCATGAATTCCTTGATGCATTTTTTGAATTTCTCGATTTTTCATAACTTCAATTTTTTTTTAAAATCAAGATCATTTCCTATGAATTCTTCTTCTTGCTATTTACAAAAGAAGAACCTTGATTTTTGATCTTTCATTTGATGATCCTTTCCCATGAATTCTTCCTCACTCTACTCACGAAAGAAGAATTTTATCTATGGACTTTTAATATGTGATGATCATTTGCAAGAATAGAGATTTGATATTTTTTTTGTATGGACATCTTGATTCTTTGTGATGAATCCTCTCTCTTTGCTATAGTAGAAGCTTGATTCAATGAAACTTAACTTTCATGAATTTGGTTCTTGATTTTTTTCATGAAGAATGAATTTCTCTCTTACTCTTCTTCCTCTTCTTCTTATGATAAAGGAAGAAAGAAACTTGCACATCTCAAGAAGAACCAAAAAAACTTTTGCACATCTAAAACAAAATTGCTAGTTTGCCTATTTCAAAAAGCAAAGGCAGTTATCATGCAAAGTTTTTGCTTAACTTCTCATTTTTGCTAGCTTAGATAAATTGGTATAAAACGTACTTGAATAATTTAAAACACTTGCATTGTTGAATGAGTCTCCTTTTTATTGATGACAAAGAAGGAGAAATGATGGATATTTGGTATCATGATCAAAATATTGATTTAATGCATGAAGTGATAAATGCTTAAAAATTTTAATGTCTTAGCATCATGAATGTTATGCCCAAAATGATGTATCATGAATGCTTTAGTATCATGCATGGGAGAAATGATGAATGTTTGTTATCATGATCAAAATATTGATTTAATGCATGAAGTGATAAATGCTTAAAAATTTTAATGTCTTAGCATCATGAATGTCTTAGCATCATGAATGTTGTCTTTGCATCATCAATGAATGCTTTAGTATCATGTATAATATGCCCATAGTGATGATTGATTTATTTTTGATATCATGCATGAAGTGAGGATGAAATGTAAGGTTTTGAAATTGTGCATATTTTAATTTAAAACTATAATGATACACAAACATATGAAATTTTGATTTGATATATTTCATTCGATCCTTGTGATCAAAATTATTTCACATAAATTCAAAGGTCATGATTCCTTTTGAATTTAAGTTTGCTTATCTCAATATGCAATATAGTTAAGGTTAACTCCGTCATCAATTGTTTGTCATCATAAAAAAGTGAGAGATTATTGAATCTCGAATTTTGATGATGAAATCAATTTATAAATTATTGATCTAATCCATATGTCGAGATAAGTGTTGTAGGTTTAACTATGATAATGAACAAGGCATAAAGTAAATGTTGGGCTGGAGTCAAAGATCGGACGATATGACGAATATTCGGACAATGCGCCAGGAGCTCGCCAAGAGTTCATCGAGAGTTCACCTAGAGTTTGTCGGGAGCTCGCTGAGAGTTCGTTAGGAACTTACCGAGAGTTCATTGGGAGTTCACTAAGAGTTCATTAGGAGTTCGCCAAAAGCGTGCCGAAAGTTCATTTGAAGTTCGTCGAGACTTTGCCGGAAGAATAATTGACATACTAGACAAAGATTGCTTAGTTAATGCCTTCATTGTCATAATTAGAACTTAGATTGAGTTAGGATTGAGAGGTAATCCCACTAACTCAATTAGGGGCCAATTGGGCCCAAAACAGGGCTGAGGTGGGTCGGATGGAAGGCCCATTCGGCCACTTGGAACCTTGCTAAGCAGTGGCACCGCCTAGAGTGGGCTATGGAACTGCTTGAGGCTCAGCCTCCCAGGTGGTCGGGTGGTCTGTGTTAAGATCGAGTTAGCATTTGGGGTGAATTAGTGTAGTGGATAAAATTACGTCGATTCGAAATTTTTTTTATTCAATTAAAATCAATTTCAGAAAGATGTTAACTTAAAAAACATTCGTAAGGGTGTGCAGCTAAAGTAATGAGGAAGTATGGCAATTTGCAATAAATGTAAATGGCAAGATAGAAATGCAAACCATTTTATAGTGGTTCGGTCATCGTGACCTACATCCACTCCATCGATTCCTCTTCCGTCAAGGCCACCAGCATCCACTAACAATCTTCCTTCAATGGGCAAAGATCAACTACCCTTATAACTCGATTCTCCTTTTGATAGGTTCAGGAGAGAACCTTTACAACCCCCTTCACTCCTCTCTTAAACAAGACTAACACTTAGAGCTTGAGAGGAGTTTTCATAAGATTACAATAGCATTTTTCTACTTTTTTTGTTCTCAATTATTATGTTTGTTAACTAGGGATGAGAGGGGTATTTACAGGCTTCAAGTGAATTTAAACTTGGAGCCTAAAAGTGTATAATCCCCGATTTTAAAGGTACTAGCAGTACCACCGTTGGCTAGTACCATCGCTTGTAGCACTGACATTGGGTGGTACCACAGTCTAGTTTGGCGGTACCACCATCTAGAAGATTGTGTCTGGGTGGTACCATCGCCTAACAATCTCAGAGACTGAGAGTGGATAGTACCACCGCCTTGACTAGTGGTACCACTACCTGATATAGTCTATGAGATTGTGCCATGATGGTTTCTCCTATTAGGTTACTGTTTAAGCCTTTTCACTTGGCCCAACATAACCCAAACTTGGGCCCAATTGGCCCTTAATTGAGTTGGCTCAATTCTAACCCAATTATGGGCTAACATGAATTTTAAGACATACACTAAGCTAAATAAGTCTAGTAAGTCTGGGTTTCTTCCGGCGAGCTTCTACTGATCTTCCGATGAACTTTTGATGATCTCTTAGCAATGTTCCACTGGACTCCTGGCAAGTTCCTGGACTTCACGATGATCTTCTTAACGAGTTCTGACAAGCTTCTTTGGCAAATTCCTAGACTTCTCGATCAATTCTGGTAGAACTTCTGACGAACGTTTGGACTTTTGACATACTCTCGAACTCCCAATGAAATCTCATTCTCGACTCCAGGACTTTATTTTGCTTTATGCTTTGATCGCTATCGTAGTTAATCATGCACACTTAAAACCTACTTTGATCTAGACAATTATTACAAAGCTTGAATCAAATGTTGTCTGGCATGTCATTGGTTTATCGACGCTTCGTCCGATTCTTCAGCTCATCGTCCTCTCTTATGGCCTATTGCCCAATCAGCCTATTGACCTCCATAATTCTGATTTCCTTGGTACAATTTCTGCTCTTTTTGGCTCAATGCCCGAACCCATGGCCCGAAGCCTTCTACCGTTACGTCGACCGATCCTTCGGTACGACGTTCAATCTTCTGATATGTTTTTCTCTAGCTCAACATGATTCTTCTTGCTTTAATTGTCTCTTCTTGATCGAAACTTCCTACATCACTCAAAACACAGATCAAATTATAAATACTATCAATTGGTTTCATCATCAAAATCTGAGATTCAACAATTATCTCTCCCTTTTTTATGATGACAACCAATTGATGACGGAGTTAACCTTAACTCTCCCTATCAATATATTATATTGATAGAACCTTGAATTCAAGTCAAAGCAAATTTAATCAAGAAATAATTATGAGTCCAAGTAGTATAAAATCATACATAATCAAAATTTTAATACATCATTCCATGCATGATCATCAACATAACTTCTCTCCCTTTGTCATCAACAAAAAGGAGAAGTTGCATTTAGTAAATTTTTTGAGATATAATTTCAAATCATTGCAACATAACCTCAAGTTTTATCATCATGCAAGCTAGTAATTTTCTTTATTCTCTTTTGAGAAGTGTAAATTTTTGCTTCCTATGCAAAGTGCAAGCTAGCAAAATTTTACTTTATATAAGCTAGTAAATTTTTGAGATGTTTATGCATCATGAGTATTGCCTATCTTGAGATGTGCAAGATAGCACTTTTGCTTCATAGCAAGTTTTTCTCTCCCTTTGTCATTGTCAAAAAGAAGGGAAGAATACAACGTTATAATTCTTTTCCTTTTGCATCAATTTCCAAACTATAACAAAGATAAAGTATCATTCTTAATTCAATATGTTTGTGCATCATTATAGTTTCAAATTAAAACATGCATAATTTTAAAACCTTACATTTCATCCTTACTTCATGCATGATACCAAAAATAAATCATTACTATGGGCATATCATACATGATACTCAAGCATTCATGATATATCATTTTATCAAAAAATCATAGTATTGCATGCATCATTCCAAATCAGAATATCAAGAAAAAATTAATTGGGTGATGAGATATATACTTCATGAATACAAGGGAGTCATAAACCAAATTTCAAGTTGTGAATATAAAAAAATCAAGAGAAAAATTATGATTCTTTTTTATGACTAAAATAGCGAAAAGAAGAATAATAGTAAATGATCTTGATCCATAAAAAATCTTATGTTGTAATTCTAAAAATTCACAAGAAAAATCATGATTCATTTGACAAAAAGATTGTCGATTCATGCATTTGAATAAATATTTTTTAAAACATCATCACTTCAACTCATCATGCACAATATCAAAATGTAAAATCATCAAACATGATACAGACATTTATTTTCAAAATATTCATCATTATTTTCAACTCATTCAATTTGTCAAATTAACAAAGTTACTTTCAGGAGATTCAAAATGAAATAAAAAGATTTATCGATGTCTCAAAATGTAAGTGATTTCCTTTCTCCCCTTTGTTGTTGTAAATAAGAAAGAATAATTTTTAATGGTGTAATTTATTTATTTCTTACATCAATGCTCTAAGCATCACATAAATACAAAGGTAATCATATGAAAATCATGACATGAAAGATGAAAGATCGAGAAAGATAAATTCGTAAATGATTCATCTTGACAAATCTCTTTTTTAGTGAATAATAAAAACAAATCTTAGGAGATCAATTAGTATGAAAAATCTTAAATCATGAATTTCAAAAAAGATATTCTCTTTAGTAAATTGTAAAAAGAAAGGAGAAAAAAATCTCAATTCATAGAAAGATCTCAAGTACGAGAAATCAAGATCGTGATTTGGATTAATAACTCACTTAAACCTAGGTCATCAAAATCACTTTAGAGATTCATAAAATAACATAAATAGATTCATTGAAAAATCAATAAAGTAGAGAAAAAAAAATTTTCAATAAAAAAATGCTTTCCTCTTTGTAGTTGTTTCAATTTATGTGATTTATTTTATACAAGCATGCCTTTTTCATTTATGTCAAATAAAAATATGCATCATCTTTAAAAGCAAAGTTCATCACGATAAGATCAATAAGCCATACATCACAAAGATCATCATGCATAATTTAAAAATATAAACTTATTAAGCATAATCATTATTAAATCATCAAACATGATTTCATTAAACATAAAGCATATTTCAATCAAAATTGAAAAGCAATACGAAAATCATCAAGATACATATTATTTCTTTTTAAAAACATATATATGATTAATCATTAGATTTAAATCTAACATTTTGTTCCTTTATCATAAAATATGTAATTTTCATTATCATTTTCAAAATTATTAGAAAAAGAAGCATGATATATTTTCTTTTATAATTTTTTTTATTTTTATTTGTTATTTTACTAACTAATTTAAAAATGATTCATGAAATGCATCAAGTAATTTCAAAATAAAGTAAATACATTTCGGATGAGTTATATACCTCATTGTGAAAGGCTACCTCGTCTTTGTTGGTTTGCTTCTCATCTTCAGATGTGCTCGATTCGTCCTTTAGCAATTTCTTCTTCAGTTTTATATAGTGATCTTTGGAGCGACCCAACTGCTAGGATCAAGAGCACTAAGAGGGGGGGTGAATTGGTATAGCGAAAAACTTTCGATGATTTAAAACGATGTTCGTACGATACAAATGATTTCGGTAAGAAAACAGATTCGGAAATCACTTTAACTTGTGATCAAGTGAGATGCAATTAAAATAAAGATAAAGACAGTTTACAGTTAAGATAGAGAACATAATGTAATTGCAAACCGAAATATGACGTTCGTACGATAAAAGCGATTTCGATATGAAAGCCGATTCGGAAGTTGGTTTAACTTAGATTAGGCGAAGTGCAGTTAAAGTAAAGCTATGGAGGCAGTTTGCAGTTAAGATAGAGAACAGAAAGTAAATGCAAACCGAGATTTAGAGTGGTTTGGTCAATCTTGACCTACATCCACTTTTGGTTTCGTCCTCCGATGAGGTCATTGACGTCCACTAGAGGCATTCTTTCAATAGGCGAAGGCCAACCACCCTTTTATAGTTTCACTCCTTTTGACGGGCTTAGGATACAACCCTTATAGAATTTTCTCTCCTCTCTTGAAAGATCAAAACTTGGAGGAAAAGAGGGAGGAGAACTTCTAGCCTTTACAACACTTTTGAGCTCTAAAACTCACAGAGTAAGATTGGATTTTTGGTGCCCTTTTATGCAAGAAAGGGTGGGGTATATATAGGCCCCAAACTGGTTTGAATTTGGAGCTCAAAAATATCTTTTCCTGGATTTTTAGGGTCCTGGCGGTACTACCTCCTAACTGGGGCAATACAATCGCCTAATAGAACTCGGAGACCAAGCTCTAGCGGTGCCACCGCTGGGGCGGTTCCACCACCCAGTCTCACTCGGAGACTGAGCCCAGGCGGTGCCACCGCCTAAACCGCTCAGATTTCCTAGGAGATTGAGCTCTTGGGCGGTGCCACCGCCGGCTAGGAAATCTGGGTCCGAATGGGCTGATCCATTCGGCCCAATTTAGGTCTATCAAGGGCCCAATTGCCCCCAGATTAAGTTAATGGGATCACCTCTCATTCCTAGCTTAATGCATATACTAACTATGATATTTCATTAAGACATTTACCGCAACTTGCTCCGTTGCGTTAATCGCTTCTTTCGGCGAGCTTCCGATGAACTTCCGACGAACCCTCGGCGATGCTCCGGCGGACTTCCGGCTAACTCTTGGACTTGCGATGATCCACTTGGCGAGTTCCGACGAGCTTCTTTGGCAAGCTCTTGGACTTCTCAGATTTGTTCCCGCAGAACCTCCGACGACCGTCCGGACTTCCGACGAACTCTCGAAAACCCAACGTGATCATGGTCTTGACTCTAACGCAACTCCTGCTGCATGTTTTACTTCCATCATAGTTAATCCTGCACACTTATCTCAACATATGTATTAGATAACAAATGATAATTGACTTCATCATCAAAATCCGAGATTCAATAATCTCTCCCTTTTTGATGATGACAATCAATTGATAACGGAGTTAACCTTAACTCCCCTTATCTATATGCCATACTTGAGATAAGTCATTCTTGAATTAAAGCCTTTGAATTCGAGAGATATATTGATAAGTTAAGATCATTTATCCTTATCAATACTCCCATTATGATTCCTATCATGATGTATTTATCTGAAAATGATGTCAAGGCTTGACATCCATTTTCAGGTTTTACATTTCAAATGTGAAAGATAGCAATCGTAGCAATTCATCATATGGTAAGATATCAACACGTAAAACTGCGATGTAAGTTCTTGATATCTTAACATAATATAAACGTTTCAAGTGTTTAGCAATCATAGCGTTTCATCATATCACAAGATATCAATTTATAGAATTGCGATGTATGCTCTAGATATCTTAACATAGTGCAAATATGGCAATAACATAGTAATTCTATCACCAATTTATCATATATTTCGATGCAAGCTTTTGATACCTTAACATAATTCAAATTCAAATATGACACTCATAGCATCAATTTATATAGCATTAAATTCAAATATGGCACTCATAGCATCAATTCATATATTTCTCATTCAAATATGACACTCATAGTATCAATTCATATATTTCTCCCCCTTTGTCATCAACAAAAAGGAGAATGATATTAGTAAATTTTACTAGGTTTATATCATTTTTCAATAATGAGTGATAGGATTACAATTATACAAACATCTCAAGGAAAACATGACATAGAGATGACTTTCATTACTTCTTCCTCTTTATTTGTTATTATCTTTTTACATGAAGGAGGAAAGCCATTTGTGAGCTTACTCAAATGAAGTAAAAATTGATAAGATATTAAACCACGCTTTGTTTTTACAAGAATCAAGATATGTGTGTGAATCAAATCCTTGCACGTAAAACTATTTCTCAAAAGATATAAGAAGGAATCGTCAAATCCATTTCTCGAAAGATATTTTTCACATGATAAGTCTATGAAAGATGTATTTGCTAGTTGATTCCATATTGCAAAAATCAATGATGTGAATCCAAAACTCGATATGACATATGTTTATTAAGTCCGGAAGAGAAAAATGTATCAAGAAAATCCGATTGTTAGGATCAAGGAGATCCAAAAATGAAATTTAATACTTTCATGCATTCGGACAAGGTTTTGCTATAGATTTTCAAATTCAAAAAAGATAAAATATGCTTATTATCATGGAAATTTTTGTATCCAAAACACATAATTTCCAACATGTAATTACAACATGTAATTTTGTAAAATCATCATGGCAATTAAGTGATTTGATTATTAAATTAAAAAAAATTGAAAAATAATCTTAACAAGTTTATGCATTCGGACATATTAACATTCCTAATTCTCTTCTAATGAAATCAAATTGTTAGTCTCTTAGAGGTTTTGTAAAAATATCAGCTAGTTGATGCTTAGTATCAATGAACTCTATGATTACATCATGATTAGTGACATGATCTCGTATAAAGTGATGTCTAATATCAATATATTTTGTTCTTGAGTGTTGAATGAGATTCTTTGTTAAATATATTGCACTTATGTTATCACATTTAATGGGAATGTTTTTAAGATGGACTTTATAATCTTCTAAGATGTTTTTCATCCACACAACGTGTGCACTGCATGCACTAGCTACAATATACTCAGCTTCGGTTGTTGATAGTGCAACCGAGTTTTGTTTCTTAGATAAACAGGAAATAAGGGAATGTCCCAAAAATTGACATGTTCCTGATGTGCTTTTTCTATCTAGTCTACACCCAGCAAAACCATATCAGTATAAGCAATTAACTCAAAATTATCAGATTTTGGATACCATAATCCTAGATTTGTGGTACCTTTAAGATATCTAAGTATTCTTTTAACCGCTTTAAGATGAGATATCTTAGGGTTCGATTGAAATCTAGCATAAAGTCCTACATTGAACATTATATCTGGTCTAGTTACAGTGAGGTAAAGTAAACTTCCTATCATACCACTATAAGTTTTTTGATCAAAGCTTTTGTTAGGATCGGAGCGACACTAAGAGGGGGGGGTGAATTAGTGCAGCGGTAAAGTACGTAAACTTTCGATTATTTAAACACCTTTGGAAACTTCGTACGATAAAAGCAACGTTTCGTTTGAAACCATTTCGATTGCGTTTTAACTTGAAGGCATACATAAGAAGGAGACAAAGAAGTAGAGCATCAAAGCAAAGATGGTTTACAGTAATATAAATGACAATAAGATAAACGCATACCGATTTATAGTGGTTCGGTCATGCGACCTACATCCACTTGCAAAGCCTTCTTCGATGAGGCTCCCAACTTCCACTAGCAAATCACTTTGAAGGGAAAGGACAAATACCTCTCTTACAACCTTTTACAAGTGGTTCACAATCTTACAATTTTTTTCAACAAGAAGGAAGGAGGTGAACACTCAAGCAATTCGAAAACAAGACTTGTTAAGACTTTGCTAAGGCTCTTATCTCAATCCATTCCTTTGCAAAAGTTGTAATCTCAGTTGAGAATTGAGGGGTATTTATAGGCCCCAAGAGGATTCAAATTTGGGCTCCAAATTTTGAATTCTCTTGGATTTCCGAGGCTGGAGGTAACACCACCTGTCGGTGGCGATGCCACTACCTGTCTGTGTCTGACACTAACAGTGTACTGGTGGTGCCACCGCCCAGTCCGACGGTGCCACCGCCAGACCTCTCGGGTACTGGCCGGGGCCACTGCTCAGTCCAGCGGTGCCACCGCTCAGTTCTCGGGTTCTGGGCAGTGCCACCGCCTACACTTTTTTAGCTCACTGGTTGGGCTCCAAACTTGGCCTAAACCAGTCCGAACTCGAGCCCAATTAGCCCCTACTTGGGTTATAGGATTAACACATAATCCTAACCCTAATTAATGTGCTAACTATCAATTTAAAGATATTTCCTAAGCTATTACAAAGTCTGCAAGTCAATACTTCTTCCGATGAGCTTCCGGTGAACTTCCGACGGTCTTCCGATAAACTCTCGGAAACCATTCTACGGACTCCCGGTAAGCTCCTAGACTTCACGATTTGATCTTGGCGCATTTCGATGAGCTTCTTCGGCAAGCTACGATCTTTCTCGGCAAGCTCCGTGAACTTCCAATGAACCTTCCAGCGAGCTTCCGAAAAACCCTTCGGCAAGCTCCCTACTCATTCTCGGCTAGTTCCGGCAGCATTCCCGATGTACCTTCGGACTTTTGTTGAACTCTTGAACTTGCAACGAATCCTTCGCGCTTGACTCTGATACTTTGTTTTGCTTTATGTCTTCATCGTTATTGTAGTTAATCCTGCACACACAAGCCAAAACTCTACTCCGATCTAGACAATTATTACAATGCGAATTGACATTCTGTTGCCCGGCACGTCATTGGTTGGCGCTTCATCCGATTCTTCAATACATCATCCTCTCTTGCGGCTTATTGCCCAATCGGCGGTTGACCTCTGCAACCCCGATATCCTTAGCGCAATTCCGCTCTCCTTGACCTGATGCCCGACATCCGAAGCCTTCTGTCGTCCAATATCCTGACGTGATCTCCTCCAGCGCAATGTCAATTCCTCCTGCATCAACTATCTAATCCTGATCGAGTAGACCTGCATCACTCAAAATGTAGTTAAACATCTAAACACAACCAATTAGTATCATCATCAAAATCCGAGATTCAACAATCTCCCCCTTTTTTATGATGACAACTAATTGATGACTAACGGAGTTAACCTTAACTCCCCAGAGTTTAACCAAACTCCTCCTATCAATATGCCATTGATAGAACACTTGGATTATCCCAAATCCAAGTAACATTCATCACATGTTGTGGTAAACATTTAAACCATCATGCAAATATATAAAATATTCAATTCAATGCATGAAGTCATCAATATACTTCTCCCCCTATATCATCAACAAAAAGGAGAAGTAGCTCTAGCTATTTTAAAAGATATGCAAGTTTTTGCAACATGAAGTTAAATTTTCATCACAACATATAAGCACAAAAGCATAGCAAAATTCTTTAGTTCAATCATGGCAATTCAACACTTAAATTTTTGTTCAAGATTGCACTTTGCTTTTCTTTGCAAGTAACAATATTTATAATGTTTGATGTAGCAAATTTCTTCATTACAATGATCGAGCTAGCAAATTCTTCATTCAAGTGTGCAAGCTAGCAATAACTTTCTCCCCCTTTGTCAATGTCAAAAAGAAGGAGTGGAACCAATGATTTAGACTTTTACATCAACTTTGCATTAATCAATATTTCAATCATCACATGATGCATACAAGACAATAATGCAAAGAAATCATTTCATGAAGGATATCAATGTGAAAATTCACCAAGGATCACACGATACAATCGCAAATCATGATATCATTATGTGATACATCATGAGATGATAATTTATCATATCAATTGTTAAACATGATATGATAATAGTCTCAAAAATTTCAATTTGCGATACATGTGATACATTGCTATACACTAAAAAAATTAATGTGATGCTTTTAAGGATATCAACCTATTTTTGATACAAAGCATGGCAAGAGCAATTTTGTTGCAAGTTTTCTAAGTTTTGCATTTTTTGCTTCTTTCGATAAGCAAGATCTTTCTTATCTTTTTGAGAAGTGCAAGCTGACAAGTTTTACTTCCTTAGCATGCTAGGAAGTTTACTTTCATTTTCAATACACAAGCTAGCAAAACCTTCTCCCCCTTTATCAAAGTCAAAAAGAAAGGGATGACTCAATGGCTAAAAATTTCAACCATTCAACAAGCTAAATATGCAAAGTATTCATGAAATATATCAATAAGGATCAATTCATGAATACCAAAGATATGATTCATAGTTCATTAAAATTTTTCTTAACAAGTTTACGATCAAGATTCATATAATTCATAATAAAACAAATTGATATACAATCATCATGTAAGGCATACAAGGCAAAGAAATCTTGTTATTTCTATATTATGAAATATATGATATCAAGGCTCATGATTCATTTGAAAAGATATAGCACAACGAGCAACTTGAAACATTCTTATCAAGATCACATTTTAAAATATTCCAAGTATCAAGTGTTTAGAGGTAAAAAGTTCAATACATTGTATAAAAAAACATATAATATCAAGTTTTATCATCATGCAATGTAGCAATTAAAGATGTGCAAGTTTAGCATTTTTGCTTTTCTTGAGATAGCAACTGTTTGCTTCTCTACAAGCTAGCAATTTTTACAATATGCAAGTTTTACTACATACAAGCTAGCAAATTTAAAGATTTGCAAGTTAGCATATTTGCTTTTCTTTGCAATGTGCATGATAGCATTTCTTTGTAATGTTCAAGATAGCAAATTGTACATTATGCTAGCTAGCAAATTAAAGATGTTCAAGAAAGCAAGCTCTTTCTTCTCTTTTGAGAAGTGTCATTTTTGCTTCCTTTGCAAAGTGCATGTTTCTAAATTTTGCAAGATGAGCTTGCGATATTTCTTCCCTTTGTCATTGTCAAAAAGAAAAGAAGAATACAGTTTTGTAGTTCTTTTTCCTTTTACAACGATTTCAAAATCATGACAAAGTATGAATAATCAAGTTATGAATGTCAAGACAATTTTTCATCATGAATATTTTATCATTGCATGCATCATTATCATAAGTTGAAGTATTACATGCATAATATCATATCATCATTCATAATTACATTAATGTTTCAATATAGCAATTTCTTCTCAAAATGTGTAACATCGCACTCATTGCTTCTCTTGAAATTTGCAAGCTAGCTAGCAAAATTTGCTCCCCCTATGTCATTGTCAAATAGAAGGGAATAACAATACAATAGTGTAATTCATTTCCCTTTACTATAATCTTCAAATCATGACAAGGGTTAAGTGTCAATCTTACTTGTGCATCATTATATTTTTAAATTAAAATATGTATATTTTTAAAAATCTTATATTTCATTCATGCATGATATTGAATAAATCGATCGACATTATGAGGATATCATACATGATACTAAAATTTTTAACTATTTATCAACATTTTGATCATGATACCAAACAATCATCATTTAGAGCATTCATGATACAAAACATTAAATCAACATTTATCATTTTAGCAACAACTCATAGCATTTTAAATCATGATTTACATCATATGCAATACATCACATCATAATTAGAAAGCACAAGTATTGCATGCATCATTGTAAATCATAAATGTTTCATATCATGATGGTATCAATTTTGTCAAATTATATCCTACCATATATGATCAAAACTTCTCCCAATGTTATCATTGAAAACAAGAAAGAAGTAGGGAAGAGCATAAAAGTGTAAAATATTTTAATCATTTCAAGGCATTTATATCATAGATACAAAAAAATCATATCATTAAAGATAAGACCATTTGAATACTAAAAGACACGATTCATTTTATCAAATCTCTTTCTTTTATAAATAACAAAAATTGTAGGTGTACAAAGAAGAGATTATGATTAAAAAAGAATCTCAAGTAGTAAATCCAAGAAATCAAGATCATAATTTGAATACAAACTCATTTAAATTCAAATCGTCAAATTCATCAAAATCTCAACATTACTTTCAAGAGATTCAAAATGGTATACATAGATTTATCATAATAATCATCAAGATCAATAAGATAGAGAAAAATAATTTTTCAAGGAAAAAATATTTTTCTCTTTTTGGTTGTTTCAATTCATATGATTTTATTTCATTTATGCCAAATAAAAACATGTCTCATGTTTAAAACCTAAAGTGTAAGATTTATTACAACAAAGATCAATAAGGCACTTCCATTATAGTAAAAATAAATAATCCATAAATCGCAAGATTCATCATGCATAATTTTAAAATTTATTAAGCATGATCATTATGCATGACACTAAAACATGGTTTCAAAATGTTTAATATTTTCATTACACAATTTCATCATTATGCATCATCATATTTTCAAATTCGAACATGCACAATTTCAAAACTATATCTTTCATTTTTCATGCATGATACAAATAACTCAATCATCAATATGGGCATATCATACATGATATTCAAGCATTCATGATATATCATTTTGGCAACATGATCATAGCTATTCAAATGATAGTATCTAAATGTCAAAATTCATTACATCCTATCATACATGATCATTAACTTCTTATTTGTATTCCATGCATTATTTTGTTTCATCACATAAGGAATATCAAGAAGAATTAGTTGGGTGATGAGAAAACATTTCATGAATACAAGGAATTGTATAAAGATCATATCATGAGAGATTTAAACATGTGAATACCAAAAGACATGATTTCTTTTTTAAAAATCTCCTCATAAATAATCGAAAGAATATCTTAGGAGATCGATTAAACAAAAAATCTTGATTTATAATAAAATTTCATATATCGAATATCGAGAAATCAAGATGGTGATTAAAAAAAAACATATCACAAGTTATATTCAAGAGAAAAATCATCATTCATTTTGTCAAATCAACATTTCTTGGGTATGTATGGTATCAAAACATGGTTTCAAATCTTCAACATATAACATGCATAAATTCAAAAATCGAAGGGAGAAGGGAAGAAATGTAGAAAGATTTCAACCATCTCATAAACAAATGAAGGATCAAGTCATGAATCGAAAATTCCATGAATCATTTCGACAAATCTCCTTTTAAATAATCGAGATGATCATCAAGGGAAATCTCATGTTATTCCAAGAAATCAAGATCATGATTTTGATAAAACTTAACTCAAATTCAAATTACCAAAATCATTTTTATGGTTCACAAAATTCGTAACATAAGTAGATTCATGATTTCATTGATAATATATTTTCCCTTTTTTAAGTATTTCATTTTAAGTGATTAATTTCATATTAGCATAATTTTTCATTTATGTTAAATAAAAATATGCATCAACATTTAGGATCGAAAAATGAATTTCGTCATAAAACCATCAAGATCAATAGATTCTCAAAAATGAATTGTTAGGATCAAGAAAATCTGAAAATGAAATTTAACACTTTCATGCATTCGGACATGGTTTTGCTATAGATTTTCAAATTCAATCATGAAGTTAAAACATGCTCATGATCATGAAAATTTTTGTATCCAAAACATATAATTTCCAACATGTTATTAAGGCATGTAATAGTATAAAATCATCAAGATACACATGCATGGATTAATCCTAAGCACTATCACATATCATATAATTATCATCCCTAATGTTGTATACATCATTCAACATTTCAAAACATAACATGCATGAAACCTTAGCAATATACTTTTCATGATCAAATTTTTAATTTTTCAAAGATGCTAAAAAGAAAAACATGAAATAATTTTTAAAAAATAATTTTTTATTTCCTATTCCTACTATCTAAATTAAGCACTCATGAAAGACTTCAAGTAATTTCAAAATAATTCATGAGAGTTGAGTTACTTACCTTGTAGTCGAAGCTCATTAAAGCTCAATTCGCCGTTTCACCTTTGGAAGTTTTTGATTCATCCTTGGTTGCCTTCCTCTTCTTTGGCTTCTTCCTCTGTACAAGTTCATTATTTATTTTAGATTTTTGTTTAATAAACTTATTAATATTTAGTATTCGAAGTTCAAGTTCATCATTGTCCTCATCACTTGAGTCATCGCTCAAGTGGTATTCATTTGTCCGGAGTTCCAAATCCTTCATATTCGTTAGAAGGTGATTCAAGTGCTCATCGAGTTCAAAATGTTCCAAAAGTGTCATTTCATAAGTCATTAATGACCCGATTAATTTTTCTAATGGAAAATCATTTAAATTTTTTATCTCTTGTTTTGCGGTTATTTTAGGATCCCACCTTTTTGAAAGGGATCTTAAGATCTTGCTTTCGAGATCAAAATTCGAAAAAGATTTACTAAGAACTCTTAGTCTCACTTGGTTGCATTCGAAAAAGCTCAAAATCATGCAATAAAATGTTAACTTTTGAGTCTTTGACTCTATTAGTTCCCTCGTGCATGATTTCAAGTGTTCGCCAAATATCAAAAGCCATTTCGCATGTAGAAATCCGATTGAACTCATTTTTGTCCAAAGCACAAAATAAGGCATTCATAGCCTTTGCATTTAAAGAAAAATACTTCTTCTCCAAATCCAACCATTCGTTCATCGGTTTAGAGGGAAGTTGAAAACCATTTTCAATAACATTCCATAAATCCAAATTCATAGAAATCAAGAAAACTCTCATTCGAGTTTTCTAATAAGTGTAGTCCAATCCGTTAAACAACGGTGGATGAACAATCGAAAAGCCCTCTTGAAAGTCATGAAGAAACATTTCTCTCGGGTATAAATCCGAAATGAGAAATATCGAGTTCTGATACCAATTGTTAGGACCGGAGCAATACTAAGAGGGGGGGAATTAGTGCAGTGGTAAAGTACGATAAACTTTCGACGATTTAAACACTTTCGGAAACTTCATACGATAAAATCAACGTTTCGATTGAAATCGTTTCAATTGCATTTTAACTTGAAGGCATACGTAAGAAGGAGACAAAGAAGTAGAGCATCAAAGTGAAGATGGTTTGCAGTAATATAAATGACAATAAAATAAACGTAAACTGATTTATAGTGGTTCGGTCATGCGACCTACATCCACTTGCGAAGCCTTCTTCGATGAGGCTCCCAACTTCCACTAGTAAATCATTTTGAAGGGGAAGGATAAATACCCCTCTTACAACCTTTTATAAGTGATTCACACTTTTATAATTTTTTTCAACAAGAAGGAAGGAGGTAAACACTTAAGCAATTTGAAAACAAGACTTGCTAAGACTTTGCTAAGGCTCCTATCTCAATCTATTGCTTTGTAAAAGTTGTAATCTCAGCTGAGAATTGAGGGGTATTTATAGGCCCTAAGAGGATTCAAATTTGGGCTCCAAATTTTGAATTCTCTTGGGTTTTTGAGACTGGCGGTGCCATCACCTGTCTATGTCTAACACTGATAGTGTACTGGCGGTGCCACCGCCCAGTCCGACGGTGCCACCGCCAGACCTCTCGGGTGCTGGGCGGTGCCACCGCTCAGTTCTCGGGTTCTGGGTGGTGCCACCGCCTAATCTGACGGTGCCACCGCCTACACTATTTTAGCTCACTGGTTGGGCTCTAAACTTGGCCCAAACCAGTCCGAACTCGGGCCCAATTGGCCCCTACTTGGGTTATAGAATTAACACCTAATCCTAACCCTAATTAACATGCTAACTATGAATTTAAAGACATTTCCTAAGCTATTACAAAGTCTGCAAGTCAAGACTTCTTCCGACGAGCTTCCGGCGAACTTCTGACGGTCTTCTGATAAACTCTCGGAAACCAATCTACGGACTCCCAGCAAGCTCCTAGACTTCACGATTTAATCTTAGTGGGTTTCGACGAGCTTCTTCGGCAAGCTACGATCTTTCTCTGCAAGCTCCGCGAACTTCCAACGAACCTTCCAGCGAGCTTCCGAAAAACCCTTCGGCAAGCTCCCTACTCATTCTCGGCTAGTTCCGATAGCATTCCCGACGAACCTTTGGACTTCCGTTGAACTCTTGAACTCGCAACGAATCCTTTGCGCTTGACTCCGACACTTTGTTTTGCTTTATGTCTTCGTCATTATCATAGTTAATCCTATACACACAAGCCAAAACTCTACTCCGATCTAGACAATTATTACAACACGAATTGACATTCTATTGCCCGGCACGTTATTGGTTGGCGCTTCATCCGATTCTTTAACGCATCGTCCTCTCTTGCGACTTGTTGCCTAATCGGTGGTTGACCTCCACAACCCCGATATCCTTGGCGCAATTCCGCCCTCCTTGGCCCGATGTCTGACATCTTAAGCCTTCTGCCATCCAATATCCTGACGCGATCTCCTCCAACGCAACGTCAATTCCTCCTGCGTCAATTGTCTAATCCTGATTGAGTAGACCTGCATCACTCAGAATGTAGTTAAACATCTAAACATAATCAATTAGTTTCATCATCAAAATCCGAGATTCAACAGCTTTCTCCACTTTCATCAACTTCTAACTTAGTGGAGGTGCTCATAGGAGTGTTAATAGCTTTTGAGCTATCCATATTAAATCTTTTTAATAGATCTAAAGCATATTTAGTTTGACTAATAAAGATGCCATTGCTTAGTTGCTTGATTTGTAAGCAGAAGAAAAAAGTTAATTCTCCCATCAAACATATTTCAAATTTGAGACTCATGGTTTTAGCAAAAGATTTATAAAGAGATTCATTCGTAGAACCGAAGATAATATCATCAACATAAATCTGAACAATGAGAAAATTATTTTCAAAATTCTTGATAAACAATGTAGTATTGACCTTGCCTTTTATGAAATTATTTTCAATAAGAAAAGTACTAAGTCTATCATACCATGCCCTTGGGGCTTGTTTTAAACCATAGAGAGCTTTAGTTAATTTAAATATATGATTAGGGAGGCTATTATTTTTAAATCCAAGAGGTTGTTCAACATAAACTTCTTCAGAAATAAAGCCATTAAGAAAAGTACATTTAATATCCATTTGAAACAACTTAAAATTATTATTACTAGCATAGGCAAGGAGCATCCTTATGGCTTCTAATCTGGCCACAAGAGCGAAGGTTTCTTTGTAATCGATACCTTCTTCTTGGTTGAAACCTTTGGCCATTATTCTAGCCTTGTTTCTAACCATGATACCATATACATCTTGTTGAATCTCGTATTTTGATAATGAAACCACTTGATATATGTTTATGATTTAATCTGTGTTTTGAGTGAAGCAGGATGCTTTGATCAGGATGAGACAATTAAAGCAGGAAAAATAATGTTGTGTTGGAGGAACATGTTAGAAGATTGGACGTCGGGCCGGTGGATGGGTCGACGTATCGATAGAAGGCTTCGGGCATCGGGCCAAGAAGAGTAGGTATTGTGCCAAGGATATCAGAGTTGCAAAGTCAACTGACCGATTGGGCAATAGGCCATAAGAGAGGACGATGCGTCGAATAATCGGACGAAGCGTCGAGGGACCAATGACATGTCGGAAAATATGGTTAATTGCTTAGGATTAATTGTCTCGATCAAAGTTTTATTTTACATGTACAGGATTAACTACGATGGAAGAAAGACATGTAGTAGGAGTTGTGCTAGAGTCAAGACCATGATCATGTTGGGGGTTTGAGAGTTCGATAGAAGTCCGGACGATCGTCGGAGGTTCTACAGGAATAAATCAGTGAAGTCCAGGAGCTTTCCAAAGAAGCTCGTCGGAACACGCCAAGTGGATCGTTGCAAGTCCAGGAGTTTGCCGGAAGTCCGCTGGAGCAACGCCGAAGGTTCGTCGGATGTTCGCCGGAAGTTCATCGGAAGCTCGCCGGAAGAAGCGATTGACGCACCGGAGCAAGTTGTAGTAAATGTCTTAAGAAATATCGTAGTTAGCATGTAGATTAACTTAAGAATGGAAGGTGATCCCATTAACTTAATCTGGGGGCAATTGGGCCCTTGATAGACCTGTTAGGATCGAAGCGGCACTAAGAGGGGGGGGTGAATTAGTGTAGCGGATTAAAACTTAAGTTCGAAAATGTTTCGTAAAATGCAAGGATATTTCACTTTGATTGTAACTAAAGTAAAAATCGGAAACTTGCTGCTGTACAGATAACGATTGCAGAAAGGTAAATACTCACACATTCAATGAACATGCCAATTTAAAATGGTTCGGTCAAATGACTTACATCCACTTGCGAAGCCTTCTTCAATGAGGCTCCCACCTTTCACTAGCAAATTTCTTTGAAGGAGAAGGACTAATACCCCTCTTACAACCTTTACAAGTGGTTCACACTCTTATAATTTTTTTTAACAAGAAGGAAGGAGGTGAAGACTCAAGCAATTTAAAAACAAGACTTGCTAAGACTTTGCTAAGGCTCTTATCTCAATCTATTGCTTTGCAAAAGTTGTGTTCTCTACTGAGAATTAAGGGGTATTTATAGGCCCTAAGAGGATTCATATTTGGGCTCCAAATTTTGAATTCTCTTAGGTTTCCAAGATTGGCGGTGCCATTGCTTGTCAGTGTCTGCCACTAACATTGTACTGGCGGTGCCACCGCCTGATCTTGGGTGCTGGGCAGTGCCACCGCTTGACACTTCGGGCTCTGGGCGGTGCCACCGCTCAGTCCGGTGGTTCCACCGCCCATCCTTATTGATCTCTAGTTGGGCTTCAAGTCCGTCCCAAACCAGGTCACTTTTGGGCCCAATTGGCCCCTAACCAGGATATAGGATTATCCCTTAATCCTAACCATAATTACATATGAACTACATACCTAAGAACATAATCCTAAGTAAATTTTTAACCGACAAATGTCGAGTCTTGTTCCGGCGAACTTCCGATACGCCCTCGGGTTTCTTCCGGTGGACTCCCAGTAGGCTCCTGATCTTGTGACAAATTTAATGAGTAGCCGAGCCTTCTCGGTGATCTCTGCAAACCTCTAATGATCTCTTCGGCGGACTTCCGAAAGTTCTGACAAGTCTCCGATTTATTCTTGTTTGGTTCCGACAGCATTTCCAATGAATCTTCGGACTCTCAAACGTCAATCGAACTTGACTTCGGTATCTTTGCTTTATGTTTTTAGGCTATCGTAGTTAATCCTGCACAATTAGCTTCAATAATATGGATTAGATCAATTAACCCATCAATTGATTTCATCATCAAAATCCGAGATTCAACAATCTCCCCCTTTTTTATGATGACAATTAATTGATGACGAAGTTAAACTTAACTCCCCCTATCTATATGCCATATTATGAGAAGATAAAAAAAAACTTGAATTCCATCCCTAAGCATAAATCGATAAGTTCTAACCATTGAACTTATCATTATCTTATTAAGCATGAGCAAATACGAAACTTCGTATTTCACATAAATTTCAACTATTGAAAATCATTTTCAAGTCGAATGATAAGAGACAATTTTCCCTATGATGAGAGATAAAAATTTTCAACATGAATTTCATGATATAAATATGAGCCATGATTTCATATGATCAACCAATCTAAGAACTTGCGATATACTCAATAATTTTGCAAGACATATAAGATAAGCTTTTGCAATTCATATAAGTCATGCTATCGATGCGCATAAGACATTTTATTAAGTCATGGAACGTATAAGTCATCACTTCTCCCCCTTTGTCATCAACAAAAAAGACTTGAAGTACACAATTTGTGATCATAAAATCATTAGAAAAATAATTCAGCATTCATTCAGAACAAATCAGCAGTTATCCAAAATTTAAAAATACATCTCAAACAAGGTTCAGTTTTCATTCAAAAGAAGATGACAAACTTCTAACTTGACATTAAGAGTAATCAGAACAGAATAAGAAGCTACATCGATTAATCCTTAGGAGGTAATCCATAGTGCTGATACATGACATCTATTTTTTGATTCATTTGTCGTAGTTCCTTCAAAATTTCAATTTACTGGATTTAAATTTGTTCTTGCTGCGATTTGAGCTGATACAATTCTGCCATAATAAGTTCTTCGGAGGATGAAACAGGAGCCGAAGGTGCTACGCCAAAGGGACTAGGAGGAGGAGATTCATTTACCCTAAGAATTGGTGTTTTAGGGTGTTCTACTAGTGGGGGAATTGGATCTGTCCTTCTAGGTTGCCTAACTCATACACCATTGCTAAATGTGCACCTAAGTCTTTTCAGTAGATTTCTATTGATAATGTTATATCGATCATTTTGAATTGTTTCTTCATTGGGTGAGATACAAATGTCATGGGCAAGTAGAAATCGAGTGATTAACCCTTCATATGGCAACATAGTATCTTTAGCTATAATATCCTGCATGTGTTGCCGGATTGAGTATCCAAAATAGTTATGTTAATCGGTCATAATCCAATACATGGTGCTTATCTCTATTTGACTCATTTCATCAAGATGAAATTGCTTAGGGAATAGTATGCTTGTTATGATATGATGAAGAATTTTAGAGTTAAAGGGCAATAAGTGCTCGCAACTCTTGGGTATTATGCCGAGGTCCAGATTTGCAAAAATAGTTTTGACGGCTTCGGAGTAAGTTGCTCCGATTATATTGACATCCCATTTACCTCTAAAATAACAACCCCTATCTTTTTCAGTGATTCCAATTAGTTCACAAATAGTACTATAAAAAATTCTAATTTATGTTCCTATTAGGTAAGTACTTAGGCTATTGTTATCCACATATAAGTTTACATAAAATAGCCTAACTAACCTAGGATAAATGGTTCATTTATTTGTAGTAGAGGTAGGGCATCTAGATGTGCAAACCACCTAATGGGTTATATGTTTCCTAGTTTATTGAGATCAACGTGTTTACCCTTATGGATACATCTTGTTTCAAAATTTAGAAACCTAAGAGCTACTTCTTTGGATCTAAAAAGATCTTGGTCATATGAATCTCCTTCAACCCTTTTCCTTTTTGATCTCTTAGGAGCCATTATCTAGACAAGATGATATATGAAACTGTAAAGAGTAGGTAAAATAATGAGAAGAGAGAAAATATTTCAGATTTTATCTTATTGAGAATTTCTTGGAAGATAGAGAGCTTGGACCAACAAGAATCCCTCTCCATGGCTTCTAAAGGTTGGAATGAGGGTTTAGAGAGGTTGTGGGAGAGCTTGAGCCAGTTTCTCACGGGTTGGGGGCGGTGTCACCGTCGGCCCTAACCCTTCAGCTTATAAAGGGGCTCTCGAGCGATGCCACCGCCAAAACGAGTGGTGCCACCGCTTGGCGCCCGAGCGCTCAAGTGGTGTTACCGGCAGTTCTGGCGGTGCTACTGCTGGCATGCCGCGGAAGAGAAGAGAAAAATTCTTTCTTCCCCCCTTTTGTTTTTTCAGAGGTGTTTGACTCAAGATAGGTTAAGATATTGGATTTACTTTAATATATCATTTGGAATCGAAAGAGAAAGATGACATCAAATCCACAAAAGAATGGAACAAGGATGAGACATTTTTTGGAAATTACATTCAAACAAGCTTATTTTCAAGGACAATTTAACATGCCTAGTTCCCTTCTAATGAATTCAAATTGGTCTTCATTTAAGGCTTTTGTAAAAATGTCTGCTAATTGATGCTTTGTGTCAATAAATTCTAGAACGACATTATTGTTAAGGATATGATCACATATGAAATGATGCATAATATCGATATGCTTAGTTCTAGAGTGCTGAATTAGATTTTTGGTAAGACATATGACACTTGTATTATCACATTTTATGGGAATGTTTTTCAAGTGAATTTCATAGTCTTTTAATGTATTTTTCATCCAAACAACTTGTGCACAGCATGCACTTGCAGAAATGTATTCGACTTCCACCGTAGATAGTGCAACTGAATTTTGTTTCTTGGAAATCCAAGAAACAAGTGCATGTCCTAAAAATTGACATATTCCATATGTACTTTTTCTATCTATCCTGCATCCGCCAAAATCAACATCTGCGTAAGCTATTAAATCGAATTTATCAGATTTTGGATACCATAATCCTAATTTTGGAGTTCCTTTAAGGTATCTAAATATTCTTTTAACACTCTTAAGATGAGATAATTTAGGATTAGATTGAAATCTAGCGTAAAGTCCTACACTAAACATGATATGCGGTCTAGTCGTGGTTAGGTAGAGTAGACTACCTATCATTCCCCTATATATTTTTTTATCAAAATTTTCACTATTTTCATCCATATCTAACTTAGTCGAAGTACTCATAGGGGTGTTTGTCACTTTTGAATTATTAATATTAAATAATTTTGACATTTCTAATATATATTTAGATTGGTTAAGAAATATACCATCACTAAGTTATTTGATTTGTAATCCAAAAAAGAAAGTTAATTCACCCATTAAACTCATTTCAAATTCGTGACTCATACATTCGGCAAATGATTCACATAGTGATTCATCCAAAGAACCAAAAATAATATCGTCAACATAAATTTGCATAATAAGAAAATTATTTTCAAAGTGTTTGATAAACAATATAGTATCAACCTTGCCTTTGGTAAAATTATTTAAAATAAGAAAGGAATTAAGCCTTTCATACCAAGCTCTAGGAGCTTGTTTCAAGTCATAGAGAGCCTTAGTCAATTTGAATGCATGATTAGGAAGGAGAGAGTTTTCAAATCCAGGAGGTTATTTGACATATACTTCTTCGGAAATAAAACCATTCAAGAAGGCACTTTTGACATCCATTTGAAATAGTTTAAAATTCTTACTTCTAGCATAGGCAAGGAGCATCCTAATGGCTTCTAATCTTGCCATAGGAGCGAAGGTTTCTTCATAGTCGATACCTTCTTCTTGGTTGAAACCTTTGACCACTAATCTAACCTTGTTTCTAACCATGATACCACATTCATTTTGCTTGTTTCTAAAGACCCATTTAGTACTAATGACTAAATGGTCACTAGGTCTAGGAACAAGCTTCCATACCTCATTCCTCTCAAATTGGTTCAATTCCTCTTGCATTGTAATGACCCAAAAATTATCTTTTAAGGCCTCATCAATGCATTTTGGTTCAATTTGAGAAAGGAAGGCGGCGTTAGCACAAAGATTCTTGAAAGAAGAACGAGTTTAAACCCCTTTTGATGTATCTCCTATAATTAGCTCCTTTGGATGAGCATCTATATACTTCCATTCCTTGGGTAAGGAAATTTCGGAAGAAGATGCATCCAAGTTATTATTTTGAGGAGGGGGTTCATTTAAATTCAAATTATCAAAACCAAGATCATCATCGAAATCATTTTTCTTTAAATTAGAAATTTCATTAAAAACTACATGAATAGACTCTTATATAACTAAGGTTCTCTTGTTAAAAACACGAAAAGCCTTAGAAACAGAAGAGTAACCAAGAAAGATGCCTTCATCGGTTTTAGCGTCAAATTTTCCTAAGGCATCATTTTCATTCAAAATAAAGCATTTGCAACTGAAAACTTTAAAATAAGAAACATTTGGTTTTTTGTTATTCCATAATTCATAGGGAGTTTTTGATAAAGACGGTCTTATTAGAACTCTATTCATGATGTAGCAAGTCGTATTCATGGCTTCGGCCCAAAAATACTTGGGTAGACTATGTTCATTTAACATAGTTCTTGCCATTTCTTGTAAGTTTCTATTTTTTCTTTCAACTACTCGATTTTATTGAGGATTTCTTGGAGTGGAGAAGTTGTGATTGTATCCATTAACTTCATAAAGATTTTGGAAATCATGGTTTTGAAATTCGCTACCGTGATCACTCCAAATTGATGAAATCATGAAGCCTTTTTCGTTTTGAGTGAGTTTACAAAATTTAGAGAAACACTTGAAACAATCACTTTTGTGAACTAAGAAATAGGTCCAAGTGTACCTAGTATAGTCATCCACAATTACAAAAGCATATTTGTTTCCTCCTAGACTTGTTGTGTCAATTGGTCCAAATAAGTCCTAATAGATCAATTGTAATGGTCTAGTGGTACTATTTTGATTTTTTGCTTTGAAACTAGTTTTTATTTGTTTACCTAATTGACATATATCGCATACTTTGTCCTTAATAAACTTCATATTTGGAATCCCTCGTACTAATTCTCTAGATGAGATCTTAGATATTAGTTTCATGCTTGTATGGCCTAATCTCTTATGCCAAAGCCAAGCATCATCATTTAGAGCAGAGAAGCACATTTCATTACTTAGTTCATCAAGGTTGATGGTGTAGTCATTATTTTATTTTAATGCAATCATAGTCATGTTATTGTTTGGTTTTTCAATAATACACATTTGATTCAAATCTAATGATATAACCTTTATCATATAATTGACTAATACTCAAGAGATTATGTTTCAATCCATCAACTAGTAATACATCATCAATAGAAAAACTTAATTTGTTACCTATGGTTCCCTTGCCAATGATTTTGCCTTTGTTGTTGTCTCCGAAGGTGACGTACCCTTCTTCTTTGCTCGTTAGCATAGAGAAATGAGATGGATCTCCAGTCATATATCTTGAGCATTCACTATCGAGATACCATCTCTTGCTCTAGCTTGTGGGTTTGTCTACAAAAGATGATGATTTTTAGGTACCCATTTGATTTTGGGTGCCTCAAAAATTGATCCACTAATTTTGTTATACATTATTGAATTATTTATAGTTCCTTTAGAAACCCATATTAATTTATCTAGACTAATTTTCCTAAACGAACATTTGTAAGCAATATGTCCAGATTTGCAACAAAAGTTACATTTCATATAAGATGAAACATGCAATGTAGGTCCTTTTATAAAAGTGGTAGGATTTTGTTGTGATCCTTTTACAAATCCAATTCCACTTCTATTTGCGATGTGACCCTTGTTTGCAAGAATCATGTCTAATCCTTTGCTACCGACTTTAAACTTGTTTAAGGTTTCTTTAAGTAGCAAATTTTTATTTTTTATTGCTTCTAAATGCTCACACTTAGAGCATGGAGGAGTTTGAAGACTATCAAACTTATTTTATAGTAAGACATGCTCTTTCTTTAAGATATTTAACTTTTTACTAATAGTTCTACATTCATCAAATAATTCATGAAAAGTGATAGAGAGTTTTTCAAAAGATAAATCTTCATTAATTAAATCACATACCTCTTCTCCTAAAGCCATTAGTGTGAAGTTTGCCTCCTCTTTGTTGCTAGCTTCTTCACTTTCAGAATTACTTGAATCGTCCCAAGTTGCGTTTAGAGCTTTCTTCTTCTTCGGTTGCTTCTTCTTGGCTTGGGGGCATTCATTTTTGAAATGCCCCAGCTTCTTGCATTCATAGCATATCACTTAGTCCTTTTTATATTCAAGTCTGTTTTTGGTGTTATTTTTAAATTTGTTCTTTCTTAAAAATTTTTAAATTTTTGAGTCAAAAGTGCAATGTCATTTTCACTGTCCTCATCACTTGATGTTCCTTTTAAGTGATCTTCTTGTGATGTGAGTGTCATATCCTTCCTGTTCTTTGGAAGGGGGTTCTCGAGCTCGTCATGATCTTAACACGTCATTTCATAGGTTATTAAAGACCCAATAAGTTCTTCAAGAGGGAATGTTTTATGGTCCTTGGCCTCTTGAATGACCATAACTTTTGGATCCCAACTTTTTGGAAGGGATCTTAAGATTTTATTTACTAGTTCAAAGTTAGAACAATCTTTACTAAGAGCTTTAAGTCCATTGATGACATCCGTGAAACGGGTATACATGTCCCCGATAGACTCACTTGGTTTCATTCGGAAAAGTTTATAAGAGTGCACAAGGATGTTGATTTTGGACTCTTTCACTTGGCTAGTGCTTTCATGAGTGACCTCAAGAGTTCTCCAAATATCAAAAGCCAAATAACAAATTGAAACATGATTAAACTCATCTTTGTCTAGTGCACAAAACAAGGCATTCATAGCCTTTGCGTTTAAAGCAAAAACCTTCTTCTCCGATTCATACCATTCGCTCATCGGAAGAGAAGATTTTTGAAATCTGTTTTTGACAATAGTCCAAAGCTCGAAATCCATGGAAATGAGGAAGATCCTCATACGGGTCTTCCAATACATGTAATCCGACCCATTAAACATAGGTGGACATGTGATAGAATGACCCTCATGCATGTCGGAGTAAGCCATCTCTCTTGAGTATTAAACCAAATATAAGAGTGAGCCTAGCTCTAATACCAATTGTTAGGATCGAAGCGGCACTAAAGGGGGGGGTTGAATTAGTGCAGCGGATTAAAACTTGTAAGTTCGAAAATGATTCGTAAAATGCAAGGAGATTTCGCTTTGATTGTAACTAAAGTAAAAACTAGAAACTTGTTGTTTTGTAGATAATGATTGCAGAAAGGTAAATACTCACACATTCAATAAACATGCCAATTTAAAGTGGTTTGGTCAAATGACCTATATCTACTTGTGAAGCCTTCTTCAATAAGGCTCCCACCTTCCACTAGCAAATTTCTTTGAAGGGGAAGGACTAATACCCCTCTTACAACCTTTACAAGTGGTTCATACTCTTATAATTTTTTTCAACAAAAAGGAAGGAGGTGAACACTCAAGCAATTTGAAAATAAGACTTGCTAAGACTTTGCTAAGGCTTTTATCTCAATCTATTACTTTGCAAAAGTTGTGTTCTCTGTTGAGAATTGAGGGGTATTTATAGGCCCCAAGAGGATTCAAATTTGGTCTCCAAATTTTGAATTTTCTTGGGTTTTCGAGACTGGCGGTGCCACCACCTGTCAGTGTCTGCTAGTAACAGTGTACTGGCGGTGCCACCGCCTGTCGTTGGCTGTGCCACCGCTTGATCTCGGATGCTGGGTGGTGCCACCGCCTGACACTTTGGGCTCTGGGTGGTGCGACCACTCAATCCGGCGGTTCCACCGCCCGTCCTTACTGATCTTTGGTTGGGCTTCAAGTCCGTCCCAAACTAGGTCACTTTTGGGTCCAATTAGCTCCTAACCAGGATATAGGATTATCCCTTACTCCGAACCCTAATTTCTGATTTATTCTTGGTTGGTTCCAACAGTATTTCCGACGAACCTTGGGACTCTCAAACATCTATCGAACTTGACTCTGGTATCCTTGCTTTATGTTTTTAGGCTATCGTAGTTAATCCTGCACACTTAACTTCAGTAATATGGATTAGATCAATTAACCAATCAATTGATTTCATCATCAAAATCCGAGATTCAACAAGACCCAAATTGGGCCGAATGGATCAACCCATTCGGACAAGACCCAAATGGCACCGCTAGGGTCAGCGGTGGCACCGCCCAGGAGATAGTCTCCCAGGAAAGCTGGGTAGTGCAACCGCCCAGGTTAGGCAGTGGCACCGCTTGGGCTCAATCTTCGAGCGAGACTGGGCGGTGCAACTGCCCCAGTCAAGCGGTGGCACCGCCTGGGCTAAGTCTACGAGCGAGATTGGGCGGTGCAACCGCCCTTGTCAAGCGGTAGCACCGCCCAAAGGCTCAGTCTCCGAGCTGCCAGGCGGTTGTACCGCCCCAGTTAGGAGGTAGTACCGCCAGGACCCCAGAAATCCGGGAAAAGATACTTTTGAGCTTCAAATTCAAACCAGTTTGGGGCCCATATAAACCCCACCCTTTCCTGCATGAAAGTGCAACCAAAAAGCACTGAAAATCTAATCTTACTCTGTGATTTTTAGAGCTTAAAAGTGTTGTAAAGGCTAGAAGTTCTCCTCCCTCTTTTCTTCCAAGTTTTGATCTTTCAAGAGAGGAGAGAAAAGTTTGTAAGGGTTGTCTCCTAAGCCCGTCAAAAGGAGTGAAACTATAAAAGGGTGGTTGGCCTTCGCCTATTGGAGGAAGGCCTCTAGTGGACGTCAGTGACCTCATCGGAGGAGGAAGCCAAAAGTGGATGTAGGTAAAGATTGACCAAACAACTCTAAATCTTGGTTTGCATTTACTTTTTGTTCTTTATCTTAACTGCAAACTGCCCCCATAGCTTTACTTTAACTGCACTTCACCTAATCTAAGTTAAAGCAACTTCCGAATCGGCTTTCATAGCGAAATCACTTTTATCGTACGAACGTCGTATTTCAGTTTGCAATTACATTATGTTCTCTATCTTAACTGCAAACTACCTCTATATCTTTACTTTAACTACATCTTGCTTGATCACAAGTTAAAGTGATTTTCGAATAAACTTTCTTACTGAAATCGTTCTTATCGTACAAATGTCGTTTTAAATCGTCGAAAGTTTTCTGCTGTACTTATTCACCCCCCCCCTCTTAGCACTCTTGATCCTTACAATTGGTATCAGAGCCCGGTATTTCTCATTTCATATTTACACCCGAGAGAAATGGCTCGTCATGGCTTTCAAGAGGGCTTATCGGTTGTTCATACACCATTGTTTAACGGATTAGTCTACACTTATTGGAAAACTCGAATGAGAGATTTCTTGATTTTTATGAATTTGGATTTATGGAATATTGTTGAAAACGATTTTTAACTTCCTTCAAAACCGATGAACGAATGGTCGGATTTGGAGAAGAAGTATTTTTCTTTAAACGCAAAGGCTATGAATGCCTTATTTTGCGCTTTGGACAAAAATGAGTTCAATTGGATTTCAGCGTGCGAAACAGCTTTTGATATTTGGCGAACACTTGAAATCACGCACGAGGGAACTAGTAGAGTCAAAGACTCGAAAGTTAACATTTTATTGCATGATTGTGAGCTTTTTCAAATGTAACCAAGTGAGACTGTAGGCGACATGTACACCCGTTTCACGGATATTATCAATAATCTAATAGTTTTTGGTAAATCTTTTTTGAATTTTGATCTCGAAAGTAAGATCTTAAGATCCCTTCCAAAAAGGTGGGATCCTAAAATAACCGTAATACAAGAGATAAAAAATTTAAATGATTTTCTATTAGAAGAATTAATCGGGTCATTAATGACCTATGAAATGACACTTTTGGAATATTTTGAACCCAATGAGCACTTGAATCACCTTCTAAAAAATAGGAAGGATTTGGAACTCCGGATAAATGAATACCACTTGAGCGATGACTCAAGGGATGAGGACAATGATGAACATGAACTTCGAACACTAAATCTTAATAAGTTTATTAAATAAAAATCTAAAATAAACAATAAACTTGAATGGAAGAAGAGGCTAAAGAAGAGGAAGGCAACCAAAGATGAATTAAGAAACTTCCAAAGGTGAAACGACAAATTAGGCTTTGACAGGCTTCGACTACAAGGTAAGTAACTCAACTCTCTTGAATTATTTTGAAATTACTTGAAGTTTTTCATGAGTGCTTAATTTAGATAGTAGGAATAGAAAATAACAAATTGTTATTCAAAAATTATATCATGTTTTTCTTTTTAGCATCATTGAAAAATTAAAATTTGATCATGAAAAGTATATTGCTAAGGTTTCATGCATGTTATGTTTTGAAACGTTGAATGATGTATGCAACATTAGGGATGATAATTATATGATATGTGATAATGCTTAGGATTAATCCATGCATGTGTATCGTGATCATTTTATGTCATGCATGAGTTTTTGAAGTAAATGTTGATTTGAAACTCTCATTTTAGATTAAGATATTTTTGGTTAATCACTTTTATGACGAATTAAGATGACATTCTTATGACATATTAAGATGACATAGTACATATACATCTATGTTTGAATTTCTTGATAGTCTTTTGATGATAGATGTGATATTATGATGTGTTTGGTCTTGACGGCTTCATGACAAAACTTATATTTTGATTTTAAATGATGATACATGTTTTCACAAAAGACTTGAATACCCTCGCATGAAATCAATTGTATGAAATGGAAATGAATTTTCTATCCTATTGAGATTAATGAATTTATTTTACCAATCTTGTGAATCTCATGAAAATAAACATGATGAATATTTTGAAAATAAATGAGTGTATCATGCATTTGGTCTTAATGATTTCTCTTTAACATACTTTTTGAAATCATACTTGATGATGAATATCAAGATATTAAAAGGATGTTATCATGGAATCATGCTTGATGATTTGTTTTTTACCTTTCCGTCTTAAATGTTGACACTTGCTTTATTAAAGGTAAAGGCATGCTTATAAGAAGCAAATCACATGAATAGAAATTTATAAAAACGAAATGCGATCCTCTATCTTATCGTCTTGTCAATAAATCTATGCTTGTCATGTATGAATTTATTGAATGTGACTTTGAGGATGATTTCGGATTTCACAAATGCTTGATTCATACATATGACATGAGACACATTTTAAATATGAATCATGTTCAATGTTGCAATCATGTTACATCTCACTTAATTCATTTTGTTCTCCTAGATTTATTTACTAAAGAGGATAATCTTCCAAATGAATGAAATGATACAAATGAATCACTTATTGATATATCTTTTAGAAATATATTTTTAATGTGATGTTGATAATTTGAGATGCCTGTTGGAATTCATGGCATGAGATAATTGAATCATTGACTTACTCTTTATATGGCTTGAAAATAGATGTTTAAAATCTTGCTTGATGAGTTGTTTTATAAGATTTTTCCTTTATGTCTTGAACATTCATGCTTATCTTGATTTAGCATATAAAGACTAAGGCATGCTTAGATGAAAAAAATCACTTAAAAAATGCCATTCCCATCTGATCGAGATTAATGATTTCATGATATTTTGTGAATCTCGAAATTGATTTTGATGACTTGATTATGAGTTTCAAGTTAATGATTTGACTTGAATGAGTTTTATCCAAATCATAAACTTGATCTTGCAAAATTAGAATCACAAATAATATCTTTTGGTATTCATGAATTGATATTCACAATATGAAAGTATTTGTATTCATGACTTGAATTTGATTGAAACATTGCATACTTAAATTAATCATTCTACTATGTTTCAAAAGTTCTTTAAATGCCTTATTTGATGATTGAAAATTAATTTGCTTTATGATGAATCATGAATCATGAATCATGAATCTATGATATATATATATTTTAATCATGATCCTTGGTTATATAATTCATTTGCTCTATTAAAAAGATTTGTCAAATGAATCATGTCCTTCTTGAATTTTCTTGATATCATAACATGATTTTGTAATATGGCTTGTATAATGATTAATTTTTTTAGCCATTGATTTCTCCCTTCTTTTCGATAATGATAAAGGGGGAGTTAGTTTACTAGCCTGCATATTTCAAAGGAAGGAAAATTTGCTAGCTCGATCATTTCATTGAAAGAACTTGCTATCATGAGCACTACCAATGAATTGCAAATCTTGTAATATAAAGAGAAGCAAAGAATTGCTATCTCGAAAGAAGCAAAAAATGCAAAACTTAGAAAACTTACAATATAATTGCTCTTGCCATGCTTTGTACCAAAAATAGGTTAATATCCTTTAAAGCATTGCATTAAATTTTTTAGTGTATCGCAATGTATCACATGTATCACAAATTAAAATTTTTGAGACTATTATCATATCATGTTTAACAATTGATGTCTTTCATGACATGATTTCTTTGCTTTGTTATCTTGTATGTATCATGTGATGATTGAAATATTGATTGATGCAAATTCATAGTTTATGTAAAAGTCTAAATCATTGGTTCCTCTCCTTCTTTCGGCAATGACATAGGGGGAGAAAGATTGCTAGCTCAAGG
This sequence comes from Musa schizocarpa, assembly GCA_900464855.2. Lineage (NCBI taxonomy): Eukaryota > Viridiplantae > Streptophyta > Magnoliopsida > Zingiberales > Musaceae > Musa > Musa schizocarpa. The sequence goes on along the minus strand of LS990923.1, from coordinate 39,335,935 downwards.
CAAATGCTGGCGGCTAGCTTGTACTCTTCCCTTCTTTTTGACAAAAACAAAGGGGAGAAAGCTTTTGCTAGTCAGAACATGCAAAGAAAAGCAAAGTGCAATCTTGCACAAGAATCTTGCTATGCTTTTGTGCTTATATGTTGTCATGAAAAGATAGCTTGTATGTAGTAAAACTTGCATGTCATAAAAATTGCTAGCTTGTAGTCTAAAGAGAAGCAAACAGTTGCTATCTCAAGAAAAGCTAAACATGCTAAACTTGCACTTTGCAATAGAAGCAAAATTACAAGCTCAAACATTACAAAGGAAGCAAAAATTTGCTAGCTTGAAATTTGCATATTTCAAGAAGCAAGAGTTGCGTTCTTGAACATCTCTAATTTGCTAGCTTGCATGATGTAGAAGTTGCAATCTCAGAAGAAGCAAAAGTGCTATCTTGTATGTTGTAAAACTTACATATCAAAAACTTGATAGCTTGAATGTTCTAAGCATGATGTAACACTTGCTAAATTTTCTAGCTTCAAAATTGCATAATGATAAAACCTGATATTATGTTTTTCATGCAATGAGTTAAACTTATATTCCAAACACAAGAATAGTTGTACTTCTCCTTTTTGTTGATGACAAAGGGGGAGAAGTATGTTAATGACATAACATGTTATGCATAAGTTTATAATGACATGTTGGTTGGATTTTTGAATCCAAGAGTTTCTATCAATATGGCATATTGATAGGGGGAGTTTGTTTAAACTCCGAGAGTTAAGGTTAACTCCGTCATCAAGTGGTTGTCATTATAAAAAAGGAGGAGATTATTGAATCTCGTATTTTGATGATGAAACCACTTGATATATGTTTATGATTTAATCTATGTTTTGAGTGACGCAGGATGCTTCAATCAGGATGAGACAATTAAAATAGGAAAAATCATATTGTGCCGGAGGAACATGTCAGAAGATTGGACGTCGGGCCAGTGGATCGGTCGACGTATCAACATAAGGCTTCGGGCCGTGGACTCGAGCATCGGGCTAAGAAGAGCGGGTATTATGCCAAGGATATCAGAGTTGCGGAGTCAACTGGCCGAATAGGCAATAGGCCACAGGAGAGGACGATGCACCGAATAATCGGACGAAGCGTCGAGGGACCAATGACATGCCGGACAACTTGGTTAATTGCTTAGGATTAATTGTCTCGATCGAAGTTTTATTTTACATGTGCAGGAATAACTATGATGGAAGAAAGACATGTAGCAAGAGTTGCGCCGGAGTCAAGACCATGATCATGTTGGGAGTTCGAGAGTTCGACGGAAGTTCGGACGGTCGTCGGAGGTTCTACGGGAACAAATCCGAGAAGTCCAGGAACTTACCAAAGAAGCTCGTCGGAACTCGCCAAGTAGATCGTCGCAAGTCTAGGAGTTTGCCGAAAGTCTGCCGGAGCATCGCCGAAGGTTCGTCGGAAGTTCGCCGGAAGCTCGCCAGAAGAAGCGATTGACGAACCGGAGCAAGTTACAGTAAATGTCTTAAGAATTATCGTAGTTAGCATGTAGATTAAGTTAGGAATGAGAGGTGATCCTATTAACTTAATCTGGGGGCAATTGGGTCCTTGATAGACCCAAATTGGGCCGAATGGATCAACCGCCCAAGTGATAGTCTCCCAGGAAAGCTGGGCGGTGCAACCGCCTAGGTTAGGCGGTGGCACCGCCGAGGCTCAATCTCCGAGTGAGACTGGGCAGTGCAACCGACCCAGTCAGGCGGTGGAACCGCCTGGTCTCAGTCTCCGAGCGAGACTGGGCAGTGCAACCACCCCTGTCAGGTGGTGGCACCGCCCAGAGGTTCAGTCTCCGAGCTGCCAAGCGGTTGTACTGCCCCAGTCAAGAGGTAGTACCGCTAGGACCCCGGAAATCTAGGAAAAGACACTTTTGAGCTCCAAATTCAAACCAATTTGTGGCCTATATAAACCCGACCCTTTCCTGCATGAAAGGGCAACTAAAAAGCACTGAAAATCCAATCTTACTCTGTGATTTTTAGAGCTCAAAAGTGTTGTAAAGGCTAGAAGTTCTCCTCCCTCTTTTTTTTCAAGTTTTGATCTTTCAAGAGAGGAGAGAAAATTCTGTAAGAGTTGTCTCCTAAGCTCGTTAAAAGGAGTAAAACTATAAAAGTGTGGTTGGCCTTCACCTTTTGAAGGAAGGCCTCTAGTGGACGTCGGTGACCTCATCGGAGGAGGAAGCCAGAAGTGGATATAGGTCAAGATTGACCGAACCACTCTAAATCGAAGTTTGCATTTACTTTTTGTTCTCTATCTTAACTGCAAACTTCCTCCATAGCTTTACTTTAACTACACTTCGCCTAATCTATGTTAAAGCAACTTTCGAATTGGCTTTCATACCGAAATCGCTTTTATCATACGAACGTCGTATTTCGATTTGGAATTGCATTTTGTTCTCTATCTTAACTGCAAACTGCCTCTATATCTTTACTTTAACTGCATCTCGCTTGATCACAAGTTAAAATAATTTCTGAATCGACTTTCTTATCGAAATCATTTTTATCGTATGAATGTCATTTTAAATCGTCGAAAGTTTTCCGCTGTACTAATTCAACCCCCTCGCCTCTTAGTGCTCTTGATCCTAACACATCTTGCTTGTTTCTAAAGACCCATTTAGTACCAATAACTAAATGGTCATTTGGCCTATGAACAAGCTTCCACACTTCATTTCTTTCAAATTGATTTAACTCATCTTGCATTGCGATAATCCATGAATCATCTTTCATGGCTTCGTCAATACATTTAGGTTCAATTTGAGAAAGAAAAGCAGCATTGGCACAAAAATTTTTAAGAGAAGAACGTGTTTGAACCCCATTAGATGTGTCTCCTAGGATTAGCTCCTTAGGATGAGCATCTACATACTTCTAATCCTTGGGTAAGGATGTTTCAGAAGTGGATGCATCCAAGTTGCTTGTTGGAGAAGGGGTTTCTTTTAAATTCAAAGAATCGAAATTAACATCATCATCAAAATCATTTTTCTTGATTTTGGAAATCTCATTGAAAACAACATGAATGGATTCTTCTATAACTGAAGTTCTTTTATTGAAGATACGAAAAGCTTTAGAAACCGAAGAATAACCATGAAAAATTCCTTCATCGGATTTAGCATCAAAATTTCCTAAGGCATTTTTTTCATTCAAGATAAAACACTTATACCCAAAAACTTTAAAATATGAAACATTGGGTTTTTTATTGTTCCACAACTCATAGGGAGTTTTGGTGAGTAAGGGTCTTACTAGAACTCTATTCAAAATATAGTATGCAGTGTTTACGACTTTGGCCCAAAAATATTTGGGTACGCTATGTTCATTCAACATGGTTCTTGTCATTTCTTGTAAATTTCTATTCTTTCTTTCTACTTCTCCATTTTGTTGAGGATTTCATGAAGTAGACAAGTTGTGGTTGTATCTATTAGATTCACAAAATTCTTGGAAATCATGGTTTTAAAATTCACCACCGTGATCACTTCGAATTGATGAAATCATAAAACCCTTTTCATTTTGAACAAGTTTACAAAACTTGATGAAATATCTAAAGCATTCATTTTAATGTTTCAAGAAATAAGTCCATGTGTATCTACTATAGTCATCTACAATGACGAAGGTGTATTTGCTACCTCCTAAGCTTGATGTAGAGATTGATCCGAACAAGTCCATATGGATCAATTGTAAGGGTCTAGAGATGCTTATTTGATTCGAAGATTTGAAACTACCCTTAATTTATTTTCCTAATTGACAAGCATCACACACATTATCTTTGATGAACTTGATATGAGGAATTCCTCGTACAAGTTCTTTGGATGAAATTTGAGTAATTAGTTTCATGCTAGCATGACCTAATCTCCTATGCCAAAGCCAAGCATCCTCATTCAAAACCGAGAAACACATTTCATTGCAAATATCATTGATGTTAATGGTGTATACGTTATTCTATTTTACTGCAATCATAGATGTGTTTTTGTGTGGTTTTTCAATGATGCAAGCATTAGATTCGAATTTGATGATATATCCTTTATCGCATAATTAACTAATGCTCAAGAGGTTATGTTTTAAACCATCAACTAACAAAATATCTATAATAAAGAAGTTCGATTTGTTACATATGGTTCCTTTGCCAATGATTTTACCTTTGTTGTTGTCTCCGAAGGTGATATAGCCTTCGTCTATACTAGTGAGCTTAGAGAATTGAGATTAATCTCCGGTCATATGCCTTGAGCATCCACTATTAAGGTGCCATCTCTTGCTCCTAGCTTGTGATGGTGTATGTCTCTACAAGAAAGGATAATTTTTAGATACCCATTTACTTTTGGGTGACTCAAACACGGATCTACATTATTTATTATGTTGCATAGAGTTTATCATGGTTTCTTTAGGAACCCAAATTAGTTTGTTCGGGTTAATTTTCTTGAATGAACAATGATACATTTTATGTCTATGTTTGCAATAAAAGTTGCATTTGCTTTGGTGTCGAACATGTAAGATAGGGCCTTTTATGAAGGTGGTTGGATTTTGGTGATGACTTCTCACAAATCCGATTCCACTTCTTTTGGGAACGTGACCCTTATTTGTAAGGATAATGTTCAAAAACTTGCTACCAACCTCGAATTTCTTCAAGGCATCCTTAAGTAGCAAGTTCTCCTTTTGGAGAGTTTCTAGATCATGGCATTTTTGACAATGAGCTAAACTATCATGATATTCAGTTTTTAATTTATCAAAATTACTAATAAGACTATCATGCTCCTTTTTTAATAATTTATATTTTCTACTAATTATTTTACATTTATCAAATAAGTCATGGAAGGCATTTAATAATTCATCAAATGATAAATTTGCATCAATTAAATTTGTTACCTCTTCTCCGATAGCCATTAAGGCATAATGAGCAACTTGCTCGGTGTTGGACTCCTCTTCTTCATACACACTCGAGTCATCGCATGTTGCTTTGAGTGCCTTCTTCTTTGATGTTCTCTTCTTGGCTTGGGGACAATCACTTTTGTAGTGTCTAGGCTTTTTGCACTCGTAGCAAATAACTTGGTCCTTTTTGGGTTCAAATTTATTTTTTATCATTTTTAAACTTATTTTTCTTAATGAATTTTTTGAATTTCCTTATTAGAAGTGCCAAGTCATCGTCACAGTCCTCATCACTTGAGTTTTCTCTCAAGTGGTCATCTAAAGTTCTAAGTGTCATGTCCTTCCTATTCTTTGGAAGGATGTCTTCTTGCTCTTCATGATCCTTGCAAGTCATTTCATAGGTCATTAATGACCCAATTAGTTCTTAAAGAGGGAAGTTGTTTAAATCTTTAGCCTCTTGAATTGTAGTGACTTTAGGGTCCCAACTCTTAGGAAGGGATCTTAGCATCTTATTTACAAGCTCAAAATCCGAAAACCTTTTATCGAGTCCTTTTAGACCATTGACAATATCCGTCAAACGGGTGTACATATCACCAATAGTCTTGCTCGGTTTCATTCGGAAAAGTTCAAAAGAATGTATCAAAAAATTGATTTTTGACTTTTTCACTCTACTTGTGCCTTCGTCAGTCACTTCGAGTGTATGCCACCTATCAAACGCGGTTTCACAAACCGAAACATGATTGAACACATTTTTATCAAGCGCACAAAATAAGGCATTCATAGCCTTTGCATTAAGAGTGAAAGTCTTCTTCTCCAATTCATTCCAATTAATCATTGGAAGAGAAGACTTCGAAAATCGATTTTCGACAAGATTCCAAAGTTCAAAATCCATTGAAATAAGGAAGATCCTCATTCGGGTCTTCCAATAGGTGTAGTCAGTCCCATTGAATATGGGTGGACGAGTAATAAAGTGGCCCTCTTAGTTTCCGCCGTATGCCATCTTTCTTTGGTTTTAATCTATTTGAGAGTGAACCCCGCTCTGATACCAATTGTTAGGATCAAGAGCACTAAGTGGGGGGTTTGAATTAGTGCAGGAGAAAACTTTCGACGATTTAAAACGACGTTCATACAATAAAAATGATTTCTATAAAAAAAGCCGATTCGAAAATCACTTTAACTTGTCATCAAGCAAGATGCAGTTAAAGCAAAGATATAGAGATAGTTTGCAGTTAAGAAAGAGAACAAAATGTATTTGCAAACCGAAATACGACGTTCGTACGATAAAAGCAATTTCGGTATGAAAGCCGATTCGAAAGTTGCTTTAACATAGATTAGGCGAAGTGCAGTTAAAGTAAAGCTATGGAGGAAGTTTGCAGTTAAGATAGAGAACAGAAAGTAAATGCAAACCTAGATTTAGAGTGGTTCGGTCAATCTTGACCTACATCCACTTTTGGCTTCCTCCTCCGGTGAGGTCACCGACGTCCACTAGAGGCCTTCCTTCAAAAGGAGAAGGCCAACAACCCTTTTACAGTTTTACTCCTTTTAACGGGCTTAGGAGACAACTCTTACATAATTTTCTCTCCTCTCTTGAAAGATCAAAACTTGGAAAAAAAGAGGGAGGAGAACTTCTAGCCTTTACAACACTTATGAGCTCTAAAAATCACAGAGTAAGATTGGATTTTCAGTGCCCTTTCATTCAAGAAAGGGTGGGGTATATATAGGCCCCAAAACGGTTTGAATTTGAAGCTCAAAAATATCTTTTCCTAGATTTTTGGGGTCCTGGCGGTACTACCTCCTGATTGGGGCAATACAACCGCTTGATAGAGCTCGGAGACCGAGCTCTAGCGGTGCCATCGCTTGATTGGGGTAGTTCCACCGCCTAGTCTCACTCGAAGACTGAGCCCAAGCGTTGCCACCGCCCAGATTTCCTGGGAGACTGAGCTCTTGGGCGGTGCCACTGTTGAACCAGGCAGTGCCACTGCTGACCCAAGAGGTGCCACCGTCGACCAGGAAATCTGGGTTCAAATTGGCTAATCCATTCAGCCCAATTTGGGTCTGTCAAGGGCCCAATTAACCCAGATTAAGTTAATGGGATCACCTCCCATTCCTAGCTTAATCCACATGCTAACTACGATATTTCTTTAAGACATTTACTGCAACTTGCACCGGTGCATCAATTGCTTCTTCCGGCGAGCTTCCGGCGAACATCCGATGAACCCTCGGCGATGCTTCGACAGACTTTCGACCAACTCCTGGACTTGCGACGATCCACTTGGTGAGTTCTGACGAGCTTCTTTGGGAAGCTCCTAGACTTCTCGGATTTGTTCCCGTGGAACCTCCGACGATCGTCCGGACTTTCGTCGAACTATCGAACCCCCAACGTGATCATGGTCGTGACACCGGCGCAACTCCTGCTGCATGTCTTACTTCCGTCATAGTTAATCCTACACACTTATCTCAACATATGGATTAGATAACAAATGATAATTGATTTCATCATCAAAATCCGAGATTCAACACCAACTTCTTGTGTTCATAGCAAGTAGTTGTGTTCTTTATAAGTTTATTTTTATTCTTTAATTATGGTTTTAAGAACTTTTTAAGCTTTATTGTGAGAAGTTCAAGTTCATCGTCACTTGAGCTTTCGCTCGAGTGGTCTTCTTTTGATCTAAGTGCAAAATCCTTCTTGTTCTTTAGAAGGTTATTCTCAAGTTCGTTATGTGCCACATAAGTCATTTCGTAGGTCATCAACGACCCAATAAGTTCTTCAATTAGAAAATAGTTCAAATCCTTGGCATCTTGAATGGTCGTTCCTTTAAGGTCCTAACTCTTTGGAAGGGATCTCAATATTTTGTTAATGAGTTCAAAGTTCAAAAAACTTTTACCAAGATCTTTTAGACTATTGACGATATCCGTAAAACGGGTGTACTTGTCTCCAACAGTCTCGATTGGTTCCATATGAAATAATTTAAAATCACGCATCAAATATTTATTTTAGACTCTTTAACTCTACTAGTGCATTCGTGTGTAATTTCGAGTGTGTGCCAAATGTCAAAAGCCATTTTGCAAATAGAAACTCAATTGAATTCATTTTTGTCTAAGGCGCAAAATAGAGCATTCATAGCTCTAATATTTAAATAAAAAGTCTTCTTATCCAAATCATTCCAATCGTTCATTAGAAGAGAAGACCTTTGAAATATATTTTTGACCATATTCCATAAATTTAGATCAATAGAAAGTAAAAAACTCTCATTCGAGTTTTCTAATATGTGTAGTCCGTCCCATTGAACATAGGAGGATAAATGATAGAAAGTCCCTCTTCAAATCCGAAAAGTGCTATTTCGCTTAGTTATTAAACCAAATGAGAAAAACCGTGGCTCTGATACCAACTGTTAGAATTGAGTCGGCACTAAGAGGGGGGGTGAATTAGTGCAGTGGATAAAATTATGTTAGTTCAAAATTTCTTTCGTTCGATTAAACCCAATTTTGGAAAAATGTTAACTTGAAACATGTTCGTAAGAGTGTGCAACTAAAGTAATGAGGAAGTATGACAATTTGCAATAAATGTAAATAGCAAATCAGAAATACAAATCGTTTTATAGTGGTTTGATCGTCGTGACCTACATTCACTCCACCGATTCCTCTTCCGTCGAGACCACCGGCATCCACTAACGATCTTCCTTCAATAGGTGAAGATTAACTATCCGTACAACTTGACTCTCCTCTTTGATAGATTCAAGAGAGTGTTAGGATCAAGAGCAGCACTAAGAGGGGGGGAGGGGTGGAGGGGGGGGGAGGATGTGAATTAGTGCAGCGAAAAAAAATGTTGATTCTGAAAAATATTCATTTCGGTTCAATCAATTTCGGAAAGAAATTGAACTTGAAAGCTTTCGTAAGAGTACAAAGAGAAGGTTAAGGAAGTTTACAGTAATGTAAATTGCACAAATAGAAAAGCAAACCAGAATTTAGAGTGGTTCAGTCATTGTGACCTACATCCACTTCCGATTCCTCCTCCGTTGAGGTCACGGGTGTCCACTAATAATCTTCCTTCAATAAGCGAAGACCAACCACCTCTTTACAACACTTTCTCCTTTTCACAGGCTTAGAAGATAACCCTTACAAGTCTCACACCTCTCTTAAATGATCTCAATACTTAGAAAGGGAGGAGGAGGACTCTAGCACTTTTACAACACTTTAACACTTTAAAGAATCAAGATTATGCCAAAACTTTCATGCCCTTTCATGCAGAAAAGAGTGGGGTATTTATAGACCCTAATGGCTTCAAAATTGGAGTCAAAAGTGTCTCATCTCAGTTTTCCGAGGTACTAGTGGTACCACCACCATTATTAGGTGGTACCACTGCCTAACACCTGACATTGGATGGTATGATCGCCTGATAGAGCTCGGAGACCGAGCTCTGGTCGTACCACGGCTTGACAAGGGCGGTACCACCACTAGCAGCATTAACTACTGGCGGTACCATCGCCCATAACACCTGGGAGACTGGGTCTGCCAAGTAGTGCCACCGTCGGCTGTGATTTTAGGTGCTGAATGGGCTATTTAATCCGACCAAATTCAGCCCTGTTAAAGGCCCAATTGGCCCCTGACCGAGTTAGTAGAATTACCTCCCGATCCTAACTCAACTAATGTTCTAACTACGATTAAGGCAAGAAATTAGTCTAGTATGTCTATTTTTCTTTTGGCGAACCTCCAGCGAACTTCTCGGCGAAACTTCCGGCGAGCTTCCATATGTTGAATTTTCTTTCGGCGAACTTCTCAGTGAAACTTCTAGCGAGCTTCTAGCGAACTCTTGACGAACTCTCGGTGATCTTCTGATGAACTCTCAGTGATCTTCTAACAAGCTCTCGGTGATCTTCCGACAAGTCTTCAACGAATTCTCGGTGAGCTCCCGACACACTTTTGGTACATCGTCTGAATCTTCGACTCCTGCCCATCATCTGCTTTATGCCTTACTGCTATTGTAGTTAATCCTAACCACTTATCTCAACATATAGATTAGGTCAAACAATTTACCAATTGATTTCATCATCAATATCTAAGATTCAACAATCTTCCCCCTTTTGATGATGACAACCAATTAGTGAAGGAGTTAATCTTACCTCCCCCTATATTTTGAGAAAAAATATTTTTAAATTCAAGGCTTTTGAAGTCGAGCATCAAACTGATAAGTTATTATTCAATCATGTACAATATGATACTTATCATGATTCACCGATTCAAAATATGATACCACATATCCATTTTCAAATTTCAAAAGATGATACGAATGACAATTCATCATGGTATCAATTGTAAATAGCAAGTTGATACCTCATCATAACAATTTTATACGAAATCAAGCATGATACTAGGAATGAAACATTTAAAAGTAATCATACCACATAAGTAATTATGCCACATTATGGTATATTTCAAGTAAACATTTGATATTTTTCAAGTATTTGTATTTGATGATACCAATCATATTTCAAGCATTTATGATAAGATACAAGCATATTTACGATAGATACATTGCATATATTTACAATGCCAATGCCAATTGGTAATCAATTTTACCATATTTTGGTATCATTTCTCCCCCTTTTTCATCAAAAAAGGGAGAACAATTCAACAATGAAAGTTTGGTAAAATTCAAGCAAGTTTCACACTATTAGCCAATCCATATTGCATCGTTGCATGGTAACATTCAAAAGTTCTTAACATTAAAAGTTATCACCATTAAAGGGATAGATTCTCCCCCTTGTCATCAAAACTTTGCATGAAGAAGAGGAAGGAAGGTAAGGAGGGAATCCATTAAGAATCAAATTTGTGAAATGATTTGATTCAAAATATCATGTGAAATCAAATCATCATTCTTATAAGTAATCGACACACACTAATATTTATCTTTCAAGGATCAAGATATTCATCGGAATTCATAAAATCCATCTTTAATCAGAAGAATAAGAAAGAATTCATGGGAGAGGAGTATCACATGAAAAAAGAAATTCACTAATAAAACTTCATAATTTAAAACTGTTTCTCATTAAAAAATCACAAGAGTTAAACCCATGAGAGATGTATTTGTCAATGAAATACATAAAGTGACTAGGTGTATCAAAAATCATTAAGTGATGGAGCAAGGGTATGAAGTAAACTTGATACCAAGGAAGATAAAAATGAAATAGATTCATGAAATCCCCATTCATAAAATACATTAAGAGAAGGATAGTCTGGAAAAGAAATACAACAAATCATGTATTCAAACAATTTAACATTCTTAACTCCCTTCTAACGAAATCAAATTATTCTTCATTTAAAGGTTTTATAAAAATATCAGCCAATTGATGTTTTGTATCAATGAATTCTAAAATTACATCATGATTATTAACATGATCTCATATAAAGTGATGCTAAATGTCAATATGATTAGTTCTAGAGTGATGAATAGAATTTTTCATTAAACATATTGCACTTGTGTTATCACACTTTATAGGTATATTCTTCAGGTAAATTTTATAGTCTTCTAAAGTATTTTTCATCCATATAATTTGAGCACAGCATGCACCTGTTGCAATATACTCAGCTTCGGTTGTAGATAATGCAATCGAGTTTTGTTTCTTAGAAGACCAAGAGACAAGTGCGTGTTCTAAAAATTGACATGTTCTGGATGTGCTTTTTCTATCTATTTGGCAACCATCAAAATCAGCATCAACATAACCAAGCAATTCAAAATTTTTAGATTTTGGATACCATAATCCTAGTTTAGGAGTTCCTTTTAGGTATCTAAAAGTTCTTTTGAAAGCTTTTAAATGAGATTGCTTAGGGTTAAATTGAAACCTAGTATAAAGTCCTGTGTTAAACATGATGTCTGGTCTAGTTACGGTGAGATACAGTAAACTACCTATCATACCCCTTTAAGTTTTTTTATCAAAGCTTTCTCCTCCTTCGTCAATATCAAACTTAGTGGATGTACTCATAGGAGTATTGATAGCCTTTAAACTATTTATATTAAATTATGTTAGCAAGTCTAATACATATTTTGTTTGACTCATAAAAATGTCATCATTAAGTTGTTTGATTTGCAAGCCTAAAAATAAAGTTAATTCACCCATAAAACTCATTTCAAACTCTTGGTTCATACTTTTAGCAAATGATTCGCATAAAGATTCATCCGTGAAACCGAAAATAATATCATCAACATAAATTTGAATAATAAAAAAATTATTTTCAAAATTTTTAATAAATAATGTGGTATCGACCTTGCCTCTAGAGAAATTATTTTGGATAAGAAATGAGCTAAGTCTCTCGTACCAAGCCCTTGGGGCTTGTTTCAATACATAGAGAGCTTTAGTCAATTTAAACACATGATTAGGGAAATTATCATTCTCAAATCTGAGAGGTTGTTTAACATAAACTTCTTCGGAAATAAAGCCATTAAGAAAAGTATTTTTAACATCCATTTGAAATAACTTAAAATTATTACTACTATCATAGGCAAGGAGTATCCTTATGGCTTCTAATCGTACCATAGGAGCGAAGGTTTCTTCATAATCGATACATTCTTCTTAGTCGAAACCCTTAGCCGCTAATCTAGCCTTATTTCTAACCACAATACCAAATTCATTTTGCTTGTTTCTAAAGACCTATTTAGTACTAATAACTAAATGGTCATTTGGCCTTGGAATAAGCTTTCACATATCATTTATTTCAAATTGGTTCAACTTTTCTTGTATTGCGATAACCCATGAAACATCTTTCAAGGCCTCGTCAATGTATTTAGGTTCAATTTCAGAAAGAAAAGCGACGTTGGCACAAAAATTTTTAAAAGAAGAACGAGTTTGAATCCCTTTTGAAGTGTCTCCTATGATTAGCTACTTAGGATGAGCATCTACATACTTTCATTCATTGGGTAAGGATGTTTCGGAAGAAAATGCATCCAAGTTGCTAGTTGGAGGAGAGAGTTCATTTAAATTCAAAACATCAAAATTAAGATCATCATCAAACTCATTTTTCTTAAATTCGAAAACTTCATTAAATACAACATAAATAGATTCTTCTATAACCAAGGTTCTTTTATTAAAAATATAAAATACTTTAGAAATAGAAGAATAACTAAGAAAAATTTCTTCATCGGATTTTGTATCAAACTTTCCTAAGGTATTTTTTTCATTTAAGATAAAATATTTACAATCAAAAATTTTAAAATATGAAACATTGGGTTTTTTGTTGTTCCACAACTCATAAGGAGTTTTGGAAAGTAATGGTCTTACTAGAACCCTATTCATGACATTGCATGCCGAAATTTATGGCTTCGACCTAAAAATATTTGGGTAGGCTATGTTCGTTTAACATGGTTCTTGTCATTTCTTATAAATTTCTATTTTTTCTTTCTACTACTCTATTTTGTTAAGGATTTCTCAAAGTAGAGAAATTATGATTATATCCATTAGATTCACAAAAATTTTAGAAATCACGGTTTTGAAATTCGCCACTGTGATCATTCCAAATTAATGAAATCATAAAGCCTTTTTCATTTTGAACAAGTTTACAAAACTTTAAGGATACTAAGAAAACATTAAGTCATTCATATCCATAATTCCATAATTCCTAAAACCTGTGCAGCTTAAATTCATATACCACATCACTCGATGAATCATAAAATCTGAAACCAACTCACCAAGACAAGAACCACCTCATAAATCCACAGGTGTGAGATTCTATAGAATCATAAAAACCAATATTTACCATATGTTCATATCATTACACAAATTAACGTAACACTCTAAAATCCTAATATGAGAGGTCCTTTAAACTTTTACAAAACTCATAAGTTCAGATTTACCATCAACATTCCATTAGACACCAAGTGTACTTATACAACAAAAATATATCATCCACTAAAGGTTTGCCCAAAGTCTTCTAGCTTTCCACTATCGTAGCTCAATTTAAACATTCTAGCAAGCGACAAGCTATCTTGAAAAATTTATATAGCAATAGAGTGAGCACTTAGAGATCAGCAAGCGACTAACATATTAATGGCAAAAAATGAGAGTTTCAATGCAAATAAGATACCAAATACAAGGCAGGGATGCAAGAGTTCATAGATACCTGCTCAACGAATACATAATTACAATGTCATTTCATTTGAAGCATGTGTTGTCCATAACAAGGGAGTAAAGACTAATTGGAGCAAATCATTGACGTAATAAAACATTTCAGAACATATCAATGATAGATGAAATGCTTCGGAACATATCAATGGCATATGAAGCATTTCAGAGTATATCAATGGCATAGAAAGCATTTTAGAGCATATTAATGGCATATGAAATGTTACGGAGTATATCAATAGTATATGAAGCATTTTTTAGCATATCAAGGATATATGAAATGTTTCGGAGTATATCAATAACAAATGAAACATTTCGGAATATATTAATGACAGATGAAATGTTTTGAAATATATCAATGGCATATGAAGCATTTCGGAGTTTATCAATAACATAGGAAGCATTTCGGAGCATATCAATGGCATATGAAATGTTACGGAGTATATCAATGGCATATGAAGAATTTCGGAGCATATCATAGACTTGAAATATTTTAAAGTATATCAATAACAAATGAAACATTTCGGAACATATCAATGACGAATGAAATGCTTCGGAATATATTAATGATATATGAAGCATTTTGGAGTATATTAATGACATAGGAAGCATTTCATAGCATATTAATGGCACATGAAGTATTTCGGAACATATCAAGGATGTATGAAATGTCTCGAAGTATATCAATAACAAATGAAACATTTTGGAACATATCAATGGCGGATGAAATGCTTCGAAATATATTAATGGCATATGAAGCATTTTGGAGCATATCAATGTTAGATGAAACATTTCGGAACATATCAATGGCATATGAAATGTTTTGGAGCATATCAATAACAAATGAAACATTTCGGAGTATATCAATGACATAGGAAGCATTTTCATTTTTAACCAAAGCACATATAGAAGCACATAAACAAAGCTCTGGATATCATATCAAACAGATATAAGGTAAAGTGGGATCATAAAATAATATAGCCCATCCATTTCTGAATGACCACCAAACATAATCTAGAGCATCGCGGGCTCTAAGTGCATACCCTTTACCATTTCTAGCAAAAGTCCAAATAATCCCTTTACCATTTCAGGCAAAGTTTCATATTATCCTACAAACACTAGAGTACAAAAGGATATTATGAATAATAAATTGGGATATATCGAAAACACATGCGGAACAATGGACTGCATGTGCCTATACAAAATATTACGATACAAACATGAACTTTATATAATAGATTCAGGTTATATAAATAATTGAAGGACAAGAGTATACATAGATTCAAAGCAATAATATAAAGCTCAATTAAAGTAAGGATGTTGGCTGAAATCAATTTTCAAAGAGATGAAATAAGAATAGGCAGAATCGATCAAAGCTCGATTCTAACAAAATTTGAGAGGCACATTGCATGAATTATTTGTATAACCAATTATGCTCGATTTTGCCCAAAATATGATCATTCGAAAGATGTATCAATCTAGGTTTAGATAAATTAATTTTTGTATGAATTAGAGATTCCAACATTGAGTTATCAATAGTTTAGTAACCAAAGGTCATAGAACATTATCTCTATTTTGCAGAATTCATAGAGTTGATTTGAACAGATGATTCAATAGGCATTTATACTCCAAATTATTCAAAGCAGATATGCATAGAAAGATCTATGAGTATAGTTTATGATAAATCATATTTTGTATAGATGAGAGTTTTTAACAAAGAGTTATAATAACATAGTACTAAAAGTTCAAAGCTGTTAGGATCAAGAGCGGCACTAAGAGGGGGGGGGGAATTAATGATGCAGTGGAAAACTTTCACAATTTTAAAAGTCTACGATTCGATCGGAACCAATTTTGACGAAAATTGTTTCGTAAGGAGTTTAACTTGAAAGCGTATGTGAGTGTTGAGAAGGTAGTAAGAAGGTAATATAGCTTATAGTAATGAAATTTGCACAAATTGAAAAGCAAACCAGAATTTAGAGTGGTTCGGTCTTTGTGATCTACATCCATTTTCGGATTCCTCCTCCATCGAGGTCACCAGCATATACTAAAGGCCTTCCTTCAATAGGCGAAGACCAACCACCTCTTACAGTGCTTTCTCCTTTTCACGGGTTTAGGAGAGAACCCTTACAAGTCTCACACCTCTCTTGAATTATCTCAAAACTTAGAAAGGGAGGAGGAGAACTCTAACACTTGTTTACAACACTTTTACACCCCAACAACTCAAGGTTATCTCAATGCTTTAGTGTCCTTTCATACAGAAAATGGTGGGGTTTTTTATAAGCCTCAATAGCTTCAAAAATGGAGCCAAAAAATGTTTAATCCCATATTTTCGGCGCCCTAGCGGTACCACCGCTTGACACCTGACACTGGGTAGTACCACCACCTGACAGGGGCAGTACCACCGTTGGCAACAATAACTACAGGCGGTACCACCACCCAGACCACATTGTCATGGCCTTAGGTGGAATTACCTAAGGCATGAGGCACCCTTGCAGCCAAAGACGCGAACTTAGCTTGCGTTGCCTAAGTTGCGGGTCACCTTCGTGGCAAAGACGCAAACTTAGCTTGCGTTGCCTAAGTCACGCTTCGCCCTTGCGATATTGCTCCGCAAGGATTAGCAGACTTGTAACCTCTCGCAGGTTCCGAAGGACTTGTAAAAAGAGAAAGTTGATTAGTTTGAAAGAACGAGCGGCGGACAAGTCCCGACGTCTCGCGAAAAGGGGAAGCTTTACAAGCAATTCAGCGAGCACCTTGTGTGCACAAGAGAAAAGAGGGAGAGGGGGAAAATAAGGGCTTTAGAAGGTTGAACGAACAGCTGCAAGCCCACAAACAACTGCTCACCTGGTCCCGAGCGCGACAACAAGTTCTCGTCAAGGCAACGTGCGAACTTGCGAAAGAGTGTTCAACGCCCGGTATATATCTGAAGCACCATCCAGCCCTGTGCCACCTAGGGGGTTCAAAGGGGCTAAGATGGCTGATGTTTTGGTGAGTGGAGGCAGATTCCATAAATTAGCTCACGGCACGTGAAAACGGAGCTGTTTTGGGCTGTTTTGGGGCTATTTTGCTCGGTTCGGTGAGCGGTCGCTTTGTAACGTTGCAGCTTGTTCGAACTTATATTTTTACAAGCAAAATGGCTCAAAACTAAGAGAAAACATGCTGTCAAGCAGCTGTACATGTAGGCGTGAGCGACGAACGGTTCGTTGAACGGAGTTGTTGCGAGCGCGCGACGACCGTTCGTGACATTCTCCCCCACTTAAACTGTCGACGCCCTCGTCGACGCTTGTTGGTACTTGTTGATGATTTCTTCTTCATATCGTAGGGTATCTTCTGGCTCCCAACAAGCTTCAGTTTGGGGAAGCTTTCGCCAGTTCACCAAGTACTTTGTCTGCTCAGCTCCGTTGGGAAGCTTTATCTTGCGGTCCGCCAGAATGGTTTCAACTCACTTCTCGTAGGAGGCTGTGATGGGAGGTAGCCGAGTTGGAAAACTTCAGGAAGCATCTTGCGGATCCGAGTGATAGGCTTTTAGATTGCTGGCGTGATGAACGTTGTGAATTTTGAACCACACCGGCAGCTGCAACTTGTAAGAGACATTGCCTACCCTGCTGATAATTGGGAAGGGCCCTTTATACTTGCGCACCAATCCTTTGTAGACTTTGTTCCTAAAGAATTGGAGTGATGCCGATCGGAGCTTTACCAACACCAAATCACCAACTTTGAACTCTTGCGGTCGCCTTCCCAAGTCTGCCCACTTCTTCATCCTTTTTGCCGCCTTCTCCAAGTAGGCCCGCGCAATATCTGCATTTCGATACCACTCCTTTGCGAAATGATAGGCAGATGGACTACTCCCAGTATACCCAATTGCCATGGTGTGCGGAGTCAACGGTTGTTGTCCTGTGATGATCTCGAAGGGGCTCTTGTTGGATGTAGAGCTCCGCTACAAGTTGTAGGAGAATTGGGCAATGTCCAATAGCTTCACCCGATCTCATTGGTTGGCACTCACGTAGTGCCGGAGATATTACTCTAGGAGTGAGTTTATTATTTCAGTCTGGCCATCCATCTGGGGGTGGAGGCTTATAGAGAAGTATAACTTCGACCCCAACAATTTGAATAGCTTGGTCCATAATCATCCCAGGAACCGAGCATCTCGATCACTAATGATATTGTGTGGGACTCCCCAATACTTCACCACATCCTTCATCATCAGCTTGGCCGCCTCCTCTGCTGAACAGTGTAGGGGAGCAGCAATGAAAGTTATATACTTTGAAAACTGATCGACCACCATGAGTATCGATCCGAGTCTCCCTACAAGTGGCAAGCTTGATATAAAATCCAAGGAAATGCTCTCCCACGGCCTTTCTGGTACGGGCAACGGCTCCAAAAGTCCCATCGGCTTCTGCTGCTCCACCTTGTCTTGTTGGCAAGTAAGGCATGTTCGAACATATTCCTCCACATCAGTCCCCATCTTCGGCCAGTAGAAGGCCCTCTCCACGAGAGCCAACATCCTGTGAATACTTGGGTGTCCAGCCCAAAGGGAATCGTGACACTCTTTTAAGAGTTCACGCCTCAAATTGTCCACTCGGGGAGCATAAACCCTATTTTCTTTTGTGTAAACAAGTCCCTCCTGGACCCAAAATCATCGTGCCTTACCTTCTTTGATGAGCTGCATCCGGATTACTACCTGGGGGTCACTATACAGTCCATCCCTGATTCTGGAAAGGAAGTTGGAGTGCAACTGACTTGTTTGGTTTCTGCCCTCCAATTGTGCGGCGTTCACCCGCTCCACCTTCCGACTCAATGCATCAGCCACGACATTTGCCTTCCCAGGCTTATACTCCATTGCCATATTAAATTCAGCCAAGAAGTCCTGCCAACTCGCCTGCTTTGGGGAGAGCTTCTTCTGAGTTTGGAAATAGCTCAGAGCGATGTTGTCCGTCCTCAACACAAATCATGATCCGAGGAGATAGTGTCGCCAAACTCGTAGACAGTGGATCACTACTGTCATCTCCTTCTCATGCACTGGGTACCGCCACTCGGTCTCATTGAGTTTATGGCTCTTGTAGGCCACCGGATGACCCTCCTGCATGAGTACTCCCCCAATAGCGAAGTCCGAAGCATCTATATGGACTTCAAAAGGCTCCCCATAGTCTAGCAATTTGAGCACTGGTTCTTCCATAACAGTAGCCTTCAGATCTTGGAATACTATTTCACATTTGTCAGACCACTTCCAAGGCTGCTCCTTCTTCAGCAACTCCGTCATTGGGGTTGCACGCTTCGAATATCCCGCTATGAAGCATCGATAATAATTGACGAAACCAAGGAAGGATCTCAACTCTGGCACCTTCTTTGGAGTTTGCCATTCCGCAACCACTTGTACCTTCGACTTATCCATCCGAATGGAGCCATCACCGATTCGATGTCCCAAGAATAATATCTCAGTTTGAGCAAAGTAGCATTTCTCCCTTTTCACGAACAAAGTGTTCTCCGATGATATCGTCCAAGTAGACGACCACGAACTTATCAAAATACTCCTTGAATAGCTGGTTCATGAGAGTGCATAATGTGGCTGGAGCGTTGGTTAAGTCGAAAGGCATCACCAAGAACTCAAACGCTCCATACCTGGTCACACAGGTAGTCTTCTCTTCGTCGCCTTCAGCAATGCGCACCTACTAATACCCTGACCGGAGGTCAAGTTTTGAGAAATACTTAGCTTTGCCCAATTGGTCGAATAAGTCCGCAATGAGCGGGATGGGATACTTGTTCTTCACCGTCACTTTGTTGAGGGCTCGGTAGTCAACGCATAATCGGAGGCTCCCATCTTGTTTCTTCTGGAAGAGAATTGGAGCTTCGAAAGGTGCTTTAGAGCTACGGATGAGACCACCGCATAGCAGTTCACCTAACTGCTTCCTGAGTTCTGTCAACTCTGGCGAGGGCATGCGGTAGGGTGGTCTCACTGGAGGCTTCACTCTTGGCTCCAGCTCCATGCTGTGATCCACGCCTCTGCGTGGTGGAAGAGTTTTTGGTAACTCGGGTGGCATAACGTCCCTGAACTCTTTCAGGATGTTCGCCACCGCAGTAGGTTCTTGAATGGCCTTTTCGTTGAGTGGCTCTAGCTTCATAGCAGCCACGAATGTCAATTAGCCTTTTCGCAACCCTTTCTTCAATTGTAATGCCGATATGTGTTGGGGCTCCTTGGTTCCTCTCCGAGAGACGGGAACCACGCAGGGGTCATCGCCTCCCATCATACATAGGGAGTTCAAGAACGGCATTGGCACCAACTTCGCCGCGTGCATAAACTCCATTCCAAGAATCACTTGGAAGTCATCCAGTGGCATGGCCATCATGTTGGTGTTCCCGCTCCATATCCCAATTTTGATGGGAACACCCTTCGCCAACCCAAAGATTCACCTGGCCTCCGAGTTCACCGCTTTCATTCGGCTTGGGCTCTTCTCCAAGATCAACCCAAGTCGTTGTGCTTCTCGATCAGCTATGAAGTTGTGGGTAGCGCCCGTGTCCACCATTGCACGGGTCGTTTGGCCATTTAGCTCAATGTCCACATACATCAGCTCACTACTTCCTGCTTTTTGTAGCTTTGACTTGATGTTCTCCCCCACTTGACCCCGCATGGCATTTAACAAATGCATTGCTCCTATTCGGGGTCCTTGCGACTCCTCGTCGTCACTGCTGGATTCAGAACTGCTCGAACTAAGAGCAACAGCTTTGCCCTTGTCCGATCGGGAAGGGTGGATGGAAGTCATCAAAGCATTGAGTGCCTGTTTTTGTGGGCACTCCCTCACCATGTGTGGTCCTCTGCACAAGAAACATCTTCCAAGTTTTGAGGTCTTGCCTTTCGGGTTTGGGCCTTTGTGGGAACTCTTCTTCTTTTGTTCACCCCCGAGCTCCTTCCCTCGAGAATGTTTTAGAGGGCGATTGCCTGAAGATTGTTTCCTTCTCCCTGGGTCTTCGGAGGAAACAAAGTCAGTGAGTCTTTCTGCAATAGCAATTGCCCTGATAACATCGGTAACATTCCTTCGATTTAGCACCTGTTGAGCCCATAGCTTTAAACCATCGAGGAAGCTGAACAACTTGTCCTTCTCGGACATGTCCTGTATATCCAGCATTAGTGCAGAAAATTGTTTCACATAGTCTCGGATGGTGGTACTCTAGCGGAGTTGTCTCAACTTCCTTCTTGCGATGAACTTTGTGTTCTCCGGTAGGAACTGAGTTCTCAACTCCCACTTCAAGTCCTCCCATGTGTCGACTCGATACCGACCTTGTTGGATCTCCTCCTAACGGGTTCACCACCAAAGTTTCGCATCTCCGTTTAGATACATTATTGCTATAGAAACTTAGGTATCTTCAGAATCGGGCCTCGTAGCTTGGAAGTATTGTTCCATGTCGAACAGAAAGTTCTCGAGTTCTTTGGCATCTCTGGCCCCTCCATATCCATGAGACTCGAGTGCCCTCAAATTTTGTGGCGGTGCAACGTGGGTGTTGCTTCCTCCTGCATTTAGTGTTCTTGTGAGCATGGCCACCTTCGAAGTGAGTTCTGCCACAACATTCTGTAAGTGTTGAATGGAGTCTTTGGTGTCATCCGACAGTCGGTCGACTAGGGCCTCGACCTTGTCGATCCTGGACTCTGCTTCCTCTTGCGAGCTCTCTACCCCAACAAGCCTTTGTTGGCCATGGTAGAGTTCCTCCATGCTCACTTCCAGAACATCCAAGCTGGTTTCCGCCGTTGTGAGTCTCTCCTTGTGACTCTTTTTCCCAGTTAGCGCTCCAGATTGCGCTTTCTCCGCTCGCGGAGAGTAGCCAACTTCTTGCTCATCATGTTCACTGCCGCGCTCCTCTTTAGCGGCTCCAACAGCATGAGAGCGAGTGTGCACATGCAGCCCACCTGCGGCTGCTTGGGGCAAGGGTCCGGCTTGCCCCGTCTTGGTTGATTCGCCATGATGCTTTGCCATGGCGAAGTTGCGAAGTTCGTTTGCTGCTCACTCGAAGTGCTTGCCTGCTCTGATACCACAATGTCATGGCCTTAACTGGAATTACCTAAGGCGTGAGACACCCTTGCGGCCAAAGACGCGAACTTAGCTTGCGTTGCCTAAGTCACGGGTCACCTTCGTGGCAAAGACGCGAACTTAGCTTTCGTTGCCTAAGTCGCGCTTCGCCCTTGCGATATTGCTCCGCAAGGATCAGCCCACTTGTAACCTCTCACAGGTCCCAAATGACCTATAAAAAGAGAAAGTTGATTAGTTCGAAAGAACAAGCGGCGGACAAGTCCTGACGTCTCGCGAAAAGGAGAAGCTTTACAAGTAATTCAGTGAGCACCTTGCGTGCACAAGAGAAAAGAGGGAGCGGGGGAAAACAAGGGCTTTAGAAGGTTGAACGAATAGCTGCAAGCCCACAAAAAGCCGCTCACCTGGTCCCGGGCGCGACAACAAGTTCCCGTCAAGGCAACGTGCGAACTTGCGAAAGAGTGTTCAACGCCCGGTATATATCCGAAGCCCCTTCCAGCCCTGTGCCACCCGGGGGATTCAAAGGGACTGAGATGGCTGACGTTTTGGTGAGCGGAGGCAGATTCCAGAAATCAGCCCGCTACACGCGAAAACGGAGCTGTTTTGGGCTATTTTTGGGCTGTTTTGCTCGGTTCGGTGAGCGGTCGCTTTGTAACGCTGCAACTTGTTCAAACTTATATTTTTACAAGAAAAATGGCCCAAAACTAAGAGAAAACATACTATCAAGCAGCTGTACATATAGGCATGAGCGACGAATGGTTCGTTGAACGGAGTTGTTGCGAGTGCGCGACGACCGTTCGTGACAACATGGGGTGCTGCTTTGCAAGTAGTGCCACCACTGGCCAAGAATTCAGCATCTTGGTTGGGCCTTGACTCCGGCCCAAACCAGCCCAACTCGAGCCCAGTTGGCCCCCAATAGTGTTGATGGGATTACCTCCCAAATCAACTCTAATTATCGTTCTAACTACGATTAAGGCAAGCATGGTTTGGTACATCGATTCTTCACTCGACGATCTTCCGGCGAACTCCCAACCAACTCTCAGCTAGTCTTCCGGCGTGCTTATGGCAATCTCCCAATGAGCTTTCAGCGAGTCTTCCAACATGCTTCCGGTGATCTCACGATGAACTCTCGGCGAGCTCCTAGTATATCGTCTGAGTCATCGACTCCGGCCCATCATCTGCTTTACGCCTTACTACTATCGTAGTTGATCCTACACACTTATCTCAATACATGGATTAGATCAAATAATTTACTAATTGATTTTATCATTAAAATTAAGATTCAACAATCTCCCCCTTTTTTATGATGACAAACAATTAGTGATGGAGTTAATCTTAACTCTCCCTATCTATATGTCATAATTGAGAAAAGATACTCTTGAATTCAATACCTTTGAATTCAAACATCAAATTGATAATACCACGTATTCGTCGATAGAAATGATGTCAAGACATGACATCCATTTTCGAGTCAAAATCATAGAAATTTTCAGCATCAAAGTAAGCATGATATTGACAGAAATTTCCAACAGCATGATATTGATATAAATTTTTAGCATCAAGGTAAGTATGATATCGACAGAAATTTTTAGCATCAAGGTAAGCATGATATCATACTCATCATTTGAAGAGATAACATGGAAATCAAGGCACTGAATTGTAATCATCAAAGTAGCATTTTAAGTTTATAACATCAAGGTAAACAACATAAGATTACAACATCAAGGTAAGCAGAATAAAAGAAGAGAATTTCATCCATTTCTCCCCATTTGTCATTAGCAAAAAGTCATAATTAATTATTGAAGTGGTGGCCAGTCAAAATGTCTAAACAGGGTGTTGAGTTGTTGATGAATCTATTACAGCTCGGTCAAAATTTGATCTTGGCATTGTTTAAGTCGATCTTGACGTTGTTCAAATCGATCCATCCAAGTCCCTATGTCATCGATAGATAAGGGAGGTACTTGCTCTAGTGGAGGTGATTCCTCAAAGGGACCAGTTGGAGGAGATAGATTACCCCTAAAATTTGGTATTTCAAGTTCTGGTTCTGGTTGGAGGGGATCAGTCCTTCTAGGAAGTCTAGTCTAGTCTATATACCATTTCTAAAATTTGGTATTTCAAGTTCTGGTTCTGGTTGGAGGGGATCAGTCCTTCTAGGAAGTCTAGTCTATATACCATTTCTATTTATGATACTAAATTTGTTTAGTTTTATAACTTCTTATAGGCATGGAGTAATCTTGTGATTAAGCCACCATATGGAAGCATCATGTCCTTTTTTGATAATTCAATCATGTTTTGTTGGATTAGGTAACCAAAACAATTGTTATGTCACTTCATAATCCAATACATGGTACCTAGTTCTATTTGACTTACTTCATCATGATGATATTGCTTAGGGAGAATTATACTTATCAAGATGTGATAAAGTATTTTGGTACTTAAAGATAGTAAATGTTCGTAGCCTTTTGGAAGAATCGTTAAGTTACTATTGCCAAAAAATATTCCTAAGGCATTAACGTAAGTAGTCCCAACTGTTTCATCATCCCATTGTCCTCTAAAATAACACCCTCTTTCTTTTACCGGAATTCCTATGATGTTGCAAATGGTTCTATCCGTAATGGGTATATGATGTCCTAATAGATAGGTAGATATCCTTTCATCTTCATCTACATGTAAATTATTATAAAAAATCCTAACAAGTCTAGGGTAGATAGGTTCACTCATTTGAAGGATTGGGAGAATGTCTAGATTAGCAAACCATTAAATAGGTTCTAAATCAATTAATTCATCTAAATCAATATATTTACCCTTATGAACATATCTAGACTCTATTGATGGAAATTTTATGGCATGTTGATTAGATTCGAAAAGTAAGGAGTCATAATTTTCATCTAATCTCCTCTTCCCTTTGTCCATAGAGGATCTTCTAGAAGTCATGAGACTAAACACATAAATAATACCAAGAACTACACATAAGAGGCAAGATCTATTAATAAATTGAGAGAAGAGGTTTGAGAATTACCCTTGCAGTAATCTTCTTGAAAGATTGAGATTGATCCTTGAATTTGAAGAAGAGGAGGGTTTCCTTGAGTTTCTAGAGGAGGATCAAGGAGAATGAGGGGTGGAGAGGTGTTTGGAGGAATGTAGGAGGGCATGGGGTCGGTTCTACCGTCGGCCCTAAGTGTCTTTTAATAGGGTAGAGGTTGCGGGCGGTGGCACTGCTATCTGGGTGGTGCTACCGCCTGCCACTCATGATAGTTGGTGGTGCTACCACTAGCTAGGCAGTGCCATCGCCTATAAGCAATGAGCACTACTCACATTGGTGTGTGGTGCTATCACATGTGATTTCAATTTTGTAAGATGTTTATTATTGTGAAGCACATAATCTTATTTACTTCATTATGTAAAATTCGCATCATAAGAAGAGAAGATTTGTATTGAAGATTGTACATTCATAATTCATCATATAAAATGTATACCATTCTCAAACATTATATAGAACTCGAAAATGCATACTGTAATATCATGATTCACTATATAAAATTTGTATATAAGCATCGTAACAACTCATATGGAAGAATGCATATGGCTCATTGCGCATACTATAAGATCATGATTCAGGTGAATGATCAAGAAAGTCTAAAAATAAAAATTTAAAAAATTCGTGAATTCGGATAATTTAACATCCCTAATTCCCTTCTAATGAAATCAAATTATTTTTCATTTAAGGGTTTTGTAAAGATATCGACTAATTGATGTTTTGTACCAATAAACTTTAATATTACATCATGATTATTAATAAGATCTCGTATAAAGTGATGCCTAATGTCAATGTTTTTAGTTCTAGAGTGTTAAATATGATTTTTAGCTAAGCATATTGCACTAGTGTTATCACACTTTATAGGTATATTTTTTAGGTCAATTCTATAATCATTTAAAGTATTTTTTATCTATATAACTTGAGCACAGCATGCACCTGTAGCTATATACTCAGCTTCGGTTGTAGATAATGCAACCAAGTTTTATTTCTTAGAAGACCAAGAAACGAGCACGTGTCCTAAAAATTGATACATTCCGGATATACTTTTTCTATCTAAACTATATCCAACAAAATCCGCATCAGCATAACCAAGCAATTCAAAGTTCTTAGATTTAGGATACCATAATCCTAGTTTAGGAGTTCCTTTTAGGTATCTAAATATCCTTTTAACAGCTTTTAAATTAGATTGCTTAGGGTTAGATTAAAATCTAGCACAAAGTCCTACACTAAACATGATGTCTGATCTAGTTGCAGTGAGATAAAGCAAATTACCTTTCATACCCCTATAAGATTTTTGATCAAAGCTTTCTCCACTTTCGTCAATATCTAACTTAGTGAAGGTACTCATAGGAGTGTTGATAGCTTTTGAACTATCCATGTCAAATCTTTTTAGCAAGTCTAAAACATATTTTGTTTGATTAAGAAAAATATCATTGCTAAGTTATTTAATTTGTAAGTCTAAAATGAAGATTAATTCTCCCATTAGGCTCATTTTAAATTCTAGACTCATGTTTTTGGCAAATGATTCATATAAGGATTCATTTATAGAACCAAAAATAATATCATCAACATAAATTTGAACAATAAGAAAATTATTTTCAAAATTTTTAATAAATAATATAGTATCAACCTTGCCTTTAGAGAAATTATTATGAATTAGAAATGAGCTAAGTCTCTCGTACCAAGCCCTTATGGGGCTTGTTTCAATTCATAGAGAGCTTTAGTCAATTCAAACATATGATTAGGAAAGTTATCATTCTCAAATTCGGGTAGTTGTTCAACATAAACTTCTTTGGAGATAAAGCCATTAAGAAAAGTACTTTTAATATCCATTTGAAACAACTTAAAATTATTACTATTAGCATAGACAAGGAGCATCCTTATGGCTTCTAATTGTGCCACAAGAGCGAAGGTTTCTTCATAATCGATACCTTCTTCTTGGTTGAAACCTTTGGCTACTAATCTAGCCTTATTTCGGACCACGATACCAAATTCATCTTGCTTGTTTCTAAAGACTCATTTAGTACTAATAACTAAATGGTCATTTGGTCTAGGAACAAGCTTCCACACTTTATTTCTTTCAAATTGTTTCAATTCTTCTTGCATTACGATGACCTATGAATTATCTTTCATGGCTTTGTCAATTTATGTAGATTCAATTTGGAAGAGAAAAGCAGCAAGGACACAAAAATTCTTAAGAGAAGAACGAGTTTGAACCCCTTTTGATGTGTCTCCTATAATTAGCTCCTTAGGATGAGCATATATATACTTCTATTCCTTCGACAAAGAAGGTTCGGAAGAAGATGCATCTAAGTTGCTAGATAGAGAAAGAGATTTATTTAAATTCAAAGTATCAAATTTAAGATCATCATCAAAATCATTTTTCTTAACTTCAAAAATTTCATTATAAACAACATGAATAGATTCTTCTATAACTAAAGATCTTTTATTAAAGATTTAAAAAGCCTTTGAAATAGAAAAATAACCAAGAAAAATGCCCTCATCGGATTTTGCATCAAACTTTCCTAAGATATCTTTTTCATTTAAAATAAAACATTTAAACTAGAAAAATTTAAAGTATGAAATGTTGGTCTTTTTCTTGTTCCACAACTCATAAGGAGTTTTGGAAAGTAATGATCATACTAGAACTCTATTCATAACATAGCATGTCGTATTTATGGCTTCGGCCTAAAAATATTTGGGTAGGCTATGTTCGTTTAATATGGTTCTAGCCATTTCTTGTAAGTTTCTATTCTTTCTTTCTACTACTCCATTTTATTAAGAATTTCTTGGAGTAGAGAAGTTATGGTTGTATCCATTAGATTTATAAAATTCTTGAAAATTACGGTTTTGAAATTCACCACCGTGATCACTTCGGATTGATGAAATCATAAAACCCTTTTCATTTTGAACAAGTTTATAAAACTTAGAGAAATACCTAAAGCATTCACTTTTGTGTGTCAAAAAATAAGTTCATGTGTATCTACTATAATTATCCACGATGACAAATGCGTATTTGCTACCTCCCAAGCTTGATGTAGAAATTGGTTCGAACAAGTCCATATGGATCAATTGCAAAGGTCTAGAGGTGCTTATTTGGTTCTTAGGTTTGAAGCTACATTTTATTTATGTTCCTAGTTGACATACATCACACATATTATCTTTAATGAACTTGATATGACGAATTCCTCTTACAAGTTCCTTAGATGAAATTTGAGAGATTAGTTTCATGCTAGCATGACCTAATCTCCTATGCTAAAGCCAAGCATCATCATTTAAAACCAAAAAATATATTTCATTATAAAGATCATTAATGTCGATAGTGTATACATTATTTTATTTAAGAACAATCATAGATGTATTTTTGTGTAGTTTTTCTATAATACAAGCATTAGATTCAAATTTAACAATATATCCTTTATCACACAATTGACTAATGCTCAAAAGGTTATGCTTTAAGCCATCAACTAACAACACATCTTTAATAAAAAAGTTGGATGTGTTACCTATAGTTCCTTTGCCAATGATTTTACTCTTGTTCTTGTCTCTGAATGTGACATATCCTTCGTCTAAGCTAGTGAGCTTAGAGAATTGAGATGGATCTCTGGTCATATGCCTTTAGCATCCATTATCAAGGTGTCATCTCTTGCTCCTAGCTTGTGATGGTATACATTTCTACAAAAGATGATGATTTTTAGGTACCCATTTAACCTTGGGTGCCTCAAAAATCGATCGACTTAACTTATCATTTTGTATGAAATTCTTTATCATTCTTTTAGGAACCCAAATCAATTTGTATGGACTACACTTCTTAAATGGACAATGATAAACTACATGTCCAAGTTTACAACAAAAGTTATATTTGTTTTGGGGTAAAATATGCAAGATAGGGACTTTAACAAAGGTAGTTAGATTTTGGTAAGAGCTACTCACAAATCCGATGCCACTTCTTTTATAAACGTAACCCTTATTGGCAAGGATCATGTTCAAGGACTTGCTACTAACCTCAAATTTTTCTAAGGTTTCTTTGAGTAGCAAGTTTTCCTTTCCAAGTGTTTTTACTTCATGGCATTTCATACATGGAGCTAAACTATTATTATGCTCAACTTTTAATCTATTGTAATCACTAACAAGAGAATCATACTCCTTTTTTAATAATTTATATTTTTTACTAATTGATTTGTATTCATCAAATAAATCAT
Source organism: Musa schizocarpa (assembly GCA_900464855.2). Classification (NCBI taxonomy): domain Eukaryota; kingdom Viridiplantae; phylum Streptophyta; class Magnoliopsida; order Zingiberales; family Musaceae; genus Musa; species Musa schizocarpa. The sequence continues at coordinate 39,306,685 of LS990923.1, read as the reverse complement.
AAAAAGTATTTAATAGTTCATCAAATGATAAATTTACATTAATTGAACTTATTACCTCATATCCAATGGCCATTAGTGCATAATGAGCAACTTGCTCGGTGTTGGTTGGCTCATCTTCTTCGGATGCACTTGAGTCGTCCCATATTGCTTTGAGAGCCTTCTTCTTTGGTGTCCTCTTCTTAGCTTGGGGACATCCGTTCTTGTAGTGTCCCGGATTCTTGCATTCCTAGCATATTACCTAATCTTTCTTGGGTTCAAATTTATTTTTAGTGTATTTAAATTTATTCCTTCTTATGAATTTTTTAAATTTCTTTTTTAAAAGTGCCAAGTCTTCATCAAGGACACCCTTCTTTCAAGTGGTCTTTTTCGGTTCTTAGTGTCATATCCTTCCTATTATTTAGAAGGGTGTCCTCAAGCTCTTCATGAGCTTTACAAGTCATCTCATAGGTCATTAGTGACCCAATTTGTTCTTCGAGAGGAAAATTATTTAAATCTTTGGCCTCTTGAATGACTGTGACTTTAGGGTCCCAACTCTTTGGAATGGATCTTAAATATTTTTTAATGAGTTCAAAATCTGAGAAACCTTTACCAAGTCCTTTTAGACCATTGACGACATTCGTAAATTGGGTGTATATGTCTCCAATGATATCACTCGGTTTCATCTGAAATAACTCATAAGTGTGCACTAAATGATTAATTTTCGAGTCCTTCACTCTACTAGTGCCTTCATGAGTCACTTCGAGTGTGTGCCAAATATAAAAAATCGTTTCGCAAATCGATACTCGATTAAACTCGTTTTTATCTAATGTACAAAATAAGGCATTCATAGCCTTGGCATTTAAAGTAAAAGTCTTCTTCTCCAACTCATTCCAATTGTTCATTGAAAGAGAAGATTTTTGAAAACCATTATCGATAATATTCCAAAGCACAAAATCTATTAAAATTAGGAAGATCCTCAATCTAGTATTCCAATATGTGTAATCCATCCCATTGAATATGGGTGGACGTGTAATTAAATAACCCTCTTGGTTGTTGGCAAATGCCATCTCTCTTGGGTTTTAAACTAAATAAGACTGAACCTTGCTCTGATACCAATTATTAGGATCAAGAGTGGCACTAAGAGGGGTGGTGTGAATTAGTATAGCGAAAAACTTTTGAGATTTCAAAAGTCTACATTTCGATTAGAACCAATTTTGATGAAAATCATTTCATAAGGAGTTTAACTTGAAAGCATATGTGAGTGTAGAGAAGGCAGTAAGAAGGTAATGTAGCTTGTAGTAATGAAACTTGCACAAATTGAAAAGCAACTAGAATTTAGAGTGGTTCGGTCTTTGTGACCTATATCTATTTTCGGATTCCTCCTTCGTCGAGGTTACCGGCATCCACTAAAGGCTTTCCTTCAATAGGCAAAGACTAACCACCTCTTACAACACTTTCTCCTTTTCATGGGTTTAGGAGAGAACTCTTACAAGTCTCACACATCTCTTGAATGATCTCAAAACTTAGAAAGGGAAGAGGAGAATTCTAGCACTTGTTTATAACACTTTTATACCCCAACAACTCAAGATTATCTCAATGCTTTTGTGCCCTTTAATGTAGAAAAGGGTGGGGTTTTTTATAAGCCTCAATGGCTTCAAAAATGGAGTCAAAAAGTAACTAATCCTGGATTTTCGGGGCCTTGGCGGTACCATCGCCTGACTCCTGACACTGGGTGATACTATTGCTCAGTCTGGGCAGTACCACCACTTGATAGGGGCGGTACCATAGCTGGCAGCAATAACTACTGGCGATACCACCGTCCAGTCTAGGCAGAACCACCCTCCATATCGCTTGGGGTGTTGCTTTCCAAGCGGTGCCACCGTCGGCCAGGAATTCAGCATCTTGGTTGGGCCTTGACTCAAGCCCAAACCAGCCCAACTCGAGCCCAATTGGCCCCTAATAGAGTTGATGGGATTACCTCCTAAATCAACTCCAATTATCATTCTAACTACGATTAAGGCAAGCATAGTCCAATACGTCGATTCTTCACTCGACGATCTTTTGGCGAACTCCTAACCAACTCTCGGCTAGTCTTCTGGCATGCTTCCAGCGATCTTCCGACGAGCTTTCGGTGAGTCTTCCAACGTGCTTCCGATGATCTCACGATGAACTCTCGGTGAGCTCCTGATATATCATCCGAGTCGTCGACTCTGGCCCATCATCTGCTTTATGCCTTACTGCTATCGTAGTTGACCCTGTACACTTATCTCAACACATGGATTAGATCAAATAATTTACCAATTGATTTCATCATCAAAATCCGAGATTCAACAAAAACCAATAGTCTCTGTCTTACAGATTTGATAGGGTTAATTGAAATAACAGTTTGGATAGGCAAAAAGACTCCAAATTTACCATTCTAGGTGTTAAAAAAATAAGCATGAGTCTATTTTCGGATAAATTTAGTTTCTCCTAAATCTAAGTTCTGTCCAGAAAGTTATGGCCAGAACAATATAGAAAGGTCAAATCTTCAAAAAATTTCAGATTCACGGTTTTGTTCCCAAACGAAAGAAATATCATGTATAAAGCTAAAATCTTCCAAAATTTTTAGGATTAAGATAAAATCAAATATTAGTTATGTAGAAAAGGGTTAGAACACTTGCATTAAACAATTTGAGTCTCAAAGGTGTGAGATTGATGCAAAATCTCAAACAAAGGTAAAGCTTTTTCTTCCTCTACTTCAATTCCTCTTCCTTCTCTTCTCAAACTTATGCTACAGCTCTTAAGTTTTCATTTAGTTTCTCCTTTAATTACTTAGGTTTAGCTAACATAAGAATTTGCTAGGTGGCAAGCATGCATAAAAGAAGCCCATGTGTCATTCTTAGAACAAACATAAGTGGCACCCTTCTTAGGTTAGCTAGTGACGCATGTCCTACATTTTTTTTTGTTAAAACTTAATATGTATCTTTCACAAATCATATCTAATTTCTAATATTTACATTTAGGTCACTATATTACAAATAAGACCTTATAGGATTTTTAAAAATGAGGGGTGTTACACATTTGACCTTGGGTACCTAAAAAATAAATCTACTCAACTTATCGTTTTGCATAGAGTTCTTTATAGTTTTTTTAGGAACCCAAATCAATTTATATGGACTATATCTCTTAAGTGGACATTTATAGGTAACATGTCCAAGTTTATAACAAAAGTTGCATTTGATGTGAAGTGATACATACAAGGTAGGGCCTTTAACAAAGGTGGATAGATTTTGGTGAGAGCTACTCACAAATTCGATTCCGCCTTTTCTATGAACGTGACCCTTATTGGCAAGGATCATGTTCAAGGACTTGCTACCAACCTCAAACTTTTCTAAGATTTTTTTGAGTAGCAAGTTTTCCTTTTTAAATGTTTATAATTCATGGTATTTTGTGCAAGGAGCTAAACTATCATCATGCTCAATTTTTAGCCTATCAAAATCACTAACAAGAGAAGCATACTTTTTTTTTTGTACTTTATATTTTATACTAACTAATTTACATTCATCAAATAAATTATTTAAAACACTTAAAAGCTCATTTAAAGATAAATTTGTATCTAATGAACTACTTACCTCATCTCCAATAGACATTAGTGAATAGTGAGCAACTTGCTCGGTGTTTGTTGGCTCCTCTTCTTTGGATGTACTTGAATCGTCCCAAGTTGCTTTAAGAGCCTTCTTCTTCTTTGGTTGCTTTTTCTTTACTTGAGGACATTCACTTTTGAAATATCCCAGCTTCTTACATTCGTAGCATATAACTTGTTCTTTCTTGGATTCAAATTTATTTTTAAAGTTATTTTTAAATTTGATCATTTTTATGAATTTTTGAACTTTCTTGTTAAGAGTGCTAAGTCATCATCATAGTCCTCATCACTTGAATTTTCTTTCAAGTGGTCTTCTTGAGTTCTTAGTGACATATCCTTCCTATTTTTTGGAAGGTTGTTCTCAAGGTCTTCTTGAGCATTACAAGTCATCTCATAAGTCAATAGTAACCCGATTAGTTATTCGAGAGAAAAGTTATTTAAGTCCTTAGCCTCTTGAATGACCATTACTTTAGGGACCCAACTCTTTGGAAGGGATCTTAAAATTTTATTAACAAGTTTAGAATTCGAGAAACTTTTACCAAGTCTTTTTAGACCATTGACGACATTCGTAAATCAGGTGTACATGTCTCCAATGGTTTCACTCGGTTTCATCTGAAACAACTTATAAGTATGGACTAAAAGATTAATTTTTGACTCCTTTACTCTACTAATGCCTTCGTGAGTAACTTCGAGTGTGTGCCAAATATCAAAAGTCATCTCACAAATAGACACTTGATTGAACTTATTTTTATCTAAAATACAAAACAAGACATTCATAGCCTTGGCGTTTAAAGCGAAAGTCTTCTTCTCCAACTCATTCTAATCATTCATTGGAAGAGAAGACTTTTAAAAACTATTTTCGATAATGTTCCATAGCTCAAAATCCATAGAAATCAGAAAAATCCTCAATCTAGTCTTCCAGTATGTGTAATCTGTTCCACTGAACATGGGCGGACGTGTAATTGAATGACCCTCTTGGTTACCGACAGTTGTCATCTCTCTTGAGTTTTAAACCAAACAAGAGTGACCGAGCTCTGATACCAATTGTTAGTGATAGCAGATAAGATTTTCCCAACTATATGAGGAAATCTCTCTATTCATTGAGGGAAATCTTCTATACTATTAAGGGAAATCCTCCCTCCTAATCTGTATAAATAGGAGAGAGACATGTTAATGCATTCAAGCTTCTTCAATAATTCTTCTTATCTTCTATTCTTTCCAACATAGTATCAAAGCAGGTGAGATGAGCGAGGCTCCATGGCCATCGAAGCTAGCCATTCACTGCCTCTCTAACCCTTGCCCACTCCTTGTCTCTTCTCCTCCATTTGGCTTTCTTCTTCACCGGCGTTGCCTCTGCTGCAGCTTCCTCCTCTGTTATAACTTCTACCTCTGCTGCAGCTTTCTCCTCTACTGCAGCTTCCTCCTCTACTGTAGCTACCTCCTCTACTACACCTATATTACAGCTTTCTCCTCTACTGTAATATCGCTGCAACTTCCTCCTCTACTATAGCATCACTACAACATCATTGCAGCTTCCTCCTATGCTGTGGTTTCTTCCTTTGCTATAGCATTGCTATAGCTTTCTCCATTGCTACAACATTCTCCTCTACTGCAGCCATCATCGTCGTCGTTGCAGCCACCATCGTCGTCGTCGCAGCCGTCGCCATCACCGTTGCAGCTGCAACAATAGCAACAATAGCAGCGATATGCTCTTGCCCTACTCACGAAGCCTCTCGCTCGTAAACTGTTTGCTTCGTATCGATCTGTTAGGATCGGAGCGGCACTAAGAGGGGGGGGTGAATTAGTGCAGCGGATTAAAACTCATAAGTTTGAAAACGATTTCGTAAATGCGTAGAGATTTCAATTCGACAATGAATGACTTGGAGAAAGGAGCTCCAGTAAAGTGAGAAGATGAAAACCGAAAGCTTGCTGCTATGTAAATAACGGTTTCAGAAAAGTAAATACTTACACATTCAAGAAACACACCAATTTAAAGTGGTTCAGTCAAAATGACCTACATCCACTTGCGAAGCCTTCTTCAATGAGGCTTCCAACTTCCACTAGCAAATCACTTTGAAGGGGAAGGACAAATATCACTCTTACAACCTTTTACAAATGGTTCACACTCTTATAGATTTTTTAAAGAGAAAGAGGGAGGTGAACACGTATGCTATTGAAAATAAGACTTACTAAAGACTTTGCTAAGGCTTTTTCTCAATCTCTAACTTCTCAAAAGGTTGTATTCTCTGCTAAGAATTGAGAGGTATTTATAGGCCCCAAGAGGATTCAAATTTGGGCTCTAAATTCGAATTACTTTCGGGTTTCCTAGTGTTGGCGGTGCCACCGCCTGTCAATGTTTGATACTGACAGTGTACTGGCGGTGCCACTGCCCAGTCCGGTGGTGCCACCGCTTGACCTCTCAGGTGCTGGGCGGTGCCACCACTGGAACTCTCGAGTTCTGGGCGGTGCCACCGCCTAGACTATTTTAGCTCACTGGTTGGGCTCCAAATTTGGCCCAAACCATTCCAAACTTGGGCCTAATTGGCCCCTAACCGGGTTATAGGATTAACCCTTAATCATAACCCTAATTACATACAAACTACAAAATTAAGACACAGTCCTGAGCAAGTTTTTAACCGGCAATGTCGAGTTTCCTTCCGGTGAGCTTTTCGACGAACTTCCGGCGGACTTCCGATACACCCTAGGATTTCTTCCGACGGACTCCCAATAGGCTCCCGATCTTGTGGCGAGTTCAGCGAGTAGTTGAGCCTTCTCAATGATCTTTGCGAACTTCCAATGATCTCTTCAGTGGACTTCCGAAAACTTTGACAAGTCCCCGATTTCTTCTCAGTTGGTTCCGGCAGCATCTCCGATGAATCTTTAGACTCTCGGCGGAGTCTCAAACACACATTGAACTTGACTCTAGTAGACTTGCTTTATGTCTTCAAGCTACCGTAGTTAATCCTGCATACTTAAAATAAAACTTTGATTGAGACAATTAATCCTAAGCAATTAATCAAGTTGTCTGGCATGTCATTAGTCTCTCGATGCTTCGTCCGATTCTTCGGCACATCGTCCTCTCTTGCAACCTATTGTCCAATCGGCCAGTTGACTCTGCAACTCCAATATCCTTGTCACAATCTCCACTCTTCTTGGCCCGATGCCCGAATCCACAGCCCGAAGCTTTCTGTCGATACGTCGACCGATCCACCGGCCCGACATCCAATCTTCTGACATGTTCCTCCGGCACAACATGATTTTTCTACTTTAATTGTCTCATCCTGATCGAAGTATCCTGCATCACACAAAATGTAGATTAAATCATAAATACATATCAAGTGGTTTCATCATCAAAATACAAGATTCAACAATCTTTCCCTTTTTTATGATGATAACCACTTGATGACGGAGTTAACCTTAACTCCCGAAGTTTAAAAAAACTCCCTCTATCAATATGCCATATTAATAGAACCTTGAATTCAAGTCGAATTCAAGTCATTGCAAATATTTATCATGAATATTTGTAACACATCATCATGTATAACATGATCATACTTCTCCCCCTTTGTCATCAACAAAAAGGAGAAGTGTCACTTTCTATGTGTTTGAGAGATATGAATTCAACTTATTGTATGAAAAACATAATATCAAGTATTTTGATATTATCATATTAGAATTAAACTTATCATCATGTAATTTGTAAGCTTGAAAATTTAGCAAATGCTACATCATGCAAGCTAGCAAAAATTGAGCAAGTGTTATATCACATTAGAATATGCAAGCTATCAAGTTTTAAATATACAATATAGTAAGATAACAAGTCCTACTTCACAACATTTTACAACATTTTAGAATATGCAAGCTAGCAGTTTTGAGATATTCAAAAAGCAACTCTTCTTCAAATATACAAGTTGCAAGCTATCAAATTTTGCTTCCTTTGCAATGTTTGATTTTGCAATTTTGCTTCCATTGCAAAGTGTAAGTTTATTATGTTTAGCATCTTTAGATAGTAATTGTTTGCTTCTCTTTAGACTACAAGCTAGCAATTTTCACGATATGCAAGTTTTGCTACATACAAGCTAGTAAAAATTTCGAAAGTAAATACAAGATAGCTTTCTTATGTAAGCTCATGATTCTTACTTCTTATTGCAATGTGCAAGTTGCAAGTTTTGCTTCTTGAGATAGGCAAGATAGCACATTTGCTTGAGATTACAAGATAGCATTTCTTGCTTTTGAGATGAGCAAGCTAATAAGTTTTGCCCCTTTTTACGATGTGTACATTTGTAATTTTTTGCTTCTCTTGTCTTGTGCAAGCTAGCTATCTCCCCCTTTGTCATTGTCAAAAAGAAGAAAAGACCCTTTACATCAATTATGACAAAGGTAAGTATCAATCTTATTTGTGCATCATTATATTTTCAAATTAAAACATGCACTATTTCAAAAACCTTATATTTCAGTCATGCATGATATTGAATAAATCAATCAACATTATGAGCATATCATACATGATACTAAAATTTTTAACTATTTATCAACATGTTGATCATGATACCAAACATTTATCATTTAGAGCATTCATGATACAAAACATTAAATCAACATTTATGATACATCATTTTAGTAACAATTCATAGCATTTTAAATCATGATTCACATCATATGTAATACATCACATCATAATTAAAAGGCACAAGTACTACATGCATCATTGTAAATCATAAATGTTTCATATCATGATGGTATCAATTTTGTCAAATTATATCCTACCATGCATGTTCATAACTTTTCATTTGTAAGCATCAAAATAATATCAAGAGTATTTTATGTATAATACCAAATCATCATTTATAATTACATCAATATTCTAATCATTATTTCAATCTACACATTATGATATAAATAAATTTGCACTATAGAAAATCTCATGTTTTATCATTCAAGCTTGCGTATATTTTTGTAATTAGCAAGCTAACAATTTCATTTTTCTTTTATAATAGTGATTCAATCATATCAAAGCATTTGTATCATAGATACAAAGAAATCATATCATTAAAGATAAGACCATTTGAATACCAAAAGATATGATTTATTTCAATAGATCTCCTTTATTTTTATAAATGTCAAAAAGAAATATAGTGTTAGGATCGGAGCAGCACTAAGAGGGGGGGGTGAATTAGTGCAGTGGATTAAAACTTCGGTTTTTAAAAAATCTTTCGTATGATTAGAGCGGAACTTGACACGCTTAATCTTGAAAGCGTATTCTTAAATATGCGCAGCAAAAGTAATAAGGAACTAAAGCATATAAGAAGGTTTGCAATAATGTAAATAGCAATAATGAAATGCAAACCAAGGATCACGCCGATTTTAGAGTGGTTCGGTCAAATGACCTACTCCACTTGCGAGGCCTCTCTTCGATGAGGTTCCCACCTTCCACTAGCAAGTCTCTTGAAATGGAAGGGTAAATACCCCTCTTACAACTCTTTACAAGCGGTTCACTCTCTTACAGATTTTCGAGAAGAGATGAGGTGAACACTAGCAAATTGAAAAGAAGACAAGCTAACACTTTTCTAAGACCTTTCTCTCAAACTCTTGCTGCTCAAAAAGTTGTAATCTCAGCTGAGATTTGAGGGGTATTTATAGGCCTCAAGAGGATTCAAATTTGGGCTCCAAAATTTGGGCTCCAAAATTCAAATCCTCTTTGGGTTCTCGATGCTGGCGGTGCCACCGCCCAGCCAAGCGGTGCCACCGCCTACAGTGTTTTCAGCCCGCTACAGTGTTTTCAGCCCATACTTGGGTTATAGGATTAATACCTAATCCTAACCCTAATTAACATACTAACTACGAATTTTAAAGATATTATATAAGCTATTACAAAGTCCATAAGTCAAGACTTCTTCCCCAAGAAGCTTCCTGAACTTTTCGTGGTCTTCCGATAAACTCTCGAAACCATTCTACTGGACTCCCCGCAAGCTCTTAAACTTCACGATTTGATCTTGGCGAGTTCCAATGAGCTTCTTCGGCAAGCTCGATCTCTCTCTCGCAAACTCTGCGAACTTCCCACGAACCTTCCGGGCGAAGCTTCCAAAAAACCCTTGACAAAGCTCCCTACTCATTCTCGGCTAGTTCCGGCAATTTCCCGATGATCCTTCGGACTTCCATCGAACTCTTGAACTCCCAACGAATCCTTCATTCTTGACTCCACACTTTGTTTCACTTTATGCCTTCATCGTTATCGTAGTTAATCCTGCACATGCAAACCAAAACTCTACTCCGATCTAGACAGGTTATTACAACGCTAATTGACATTCTCATTTTCCCGAAGACGTCATTGGTTGGCGCTTGTCGATTCTTTAGCACATCGTCCTCTCTTGCGGCTTGTTGCCCAATCGACGGTTGACCTCTGCAACCCCGATATCCTTGGCGCAATTCCGCTCTTCTTGGTTGATGCCCGACGTTCAAGCCTTACGCGTCCAATATCCCGACGTGATCTCCTCCGGCCATAACGTCAATTCCTCCTCGTTAACTATCTAATTCTGATCGAGTAGACCTGCATCACTCAAAAAAATGCAGTTTAAATTATAAACACATATCAGGTGGTTTCATCATCAAAATACGAGATTCAACAATCTCCCCTTTTTTGATGATGACAACCACTTGATGACGGAGTTAACCTTAACTCCGGGAGTTTAAACAAACTCCCCTATCAATAAGCCATATTGATAGAGCCTTTGAATTCAAGAAGAATTCAAGTCATTGCAATATTCATCATGAATACTTGCAACACATCATCATGAACATATGCATAAACTTATGCATATCATATCATCAACATACTTCTCCCCTTTGTCATCAACAAAAAAAGAGAAGTACAACTATTCTTTGTGTTGGTAATATAAGTTCCACTCATTGCATGAAAAAATATAATATTAAGTTTTATCATCATGCAGTTTTGAAGCTAGAAAATTTAGCAAGTAATGCATCATGCTTAGGACATTCAAGCTATCAAGTTTTAGATATGCAAGTTTTACAGCATACAAGATAGCACTTTTGGTAATGTTCAAGATAGTAAGTTCTACATCATGCAAGCTAGCAATATTGAGATATTCAAGAAAGCAACTCTTGCTTCTTGAAATATGCAAATTTGTCAAGTTTTGCTAGGTGTGAAAGTTACCATTTTTGCCTTTTAAGATAGGCAAGATAACACATTTGTTTCTTTTGAGATAGCAACTTTTTTGCTTCTCTTTAGACTACAAGCTAGCAATGTTTTACGATATGTAAGTTTCACAATATACAAGCTAGCAAAAAAAATTTCGAAAAGCAAATGTAAGATAGCTTTCTTGTGTAAGCTCATGATTCTTGCTTCCTATTGCAATGTGCAAATTGCAAGTTTTGCTTTTTGAGATAAGCAAGATAGCACTTTTGCAATTTTTTGTTTCTTAAGATAGGCAAGCTTGTGATGTTCAAAATAACAAGCTCTTTCTTCTAGAAGTGTCATTTTTTTGCTTTCTTTGCAAAGTGTAAGCTAGCAAAATGTTTGAAAAAAGTGATAAATTTTGCAACATACAAGCTAGCAAAAAATGCCAAACTAGCAAGAGATAATATTTTACATGAGGCAAACAAACAATTTGGCAAATGTTACATTTGCATCTTCTCTTTGAGAAGTGCAATTTTTTTTGCTTTCATCTTGAATTGTGCAAGCTAGTTAGTTTGCCTCTTTTCATGATGTCCACGCTAGAAATTCTTGCTCCCCTTTATCATTGTCAAAAAAAGAAGGGAAGACCCTTATATCACTTTTCATATTATGACAAAGGTAAGTATCATTCTTATTTGTGCATCATTATATATTCAAATTAAAATATACACAATTTCAATAACCTTATTTTTTCATGCACGATACCGAAAAATAAATCAATCATCATTAATAAGCATATCATACATGATACTCAAACATTAAAATTTTTAAGCATTTATCAACATGTTGATCATGATACCAAACACACATCATATGCAATAAATACATCATGTACATCATTATCATAAGTATTGCATACATCATTTTAACTTTATGAATATTTCATCATTGCATGCATTATATCAAAACATTTCAAAACCATGGAAGCCATAAATACAAAGAAATCATGTCATGAAGGATAAAATCATTTGAATACCAAAAGACATGATTCATATAGTAAATATCTTCTTTAAATAAAATATCAAGAAAAATCATAGGAGTACAAAGAAGAGATCTTGTTTTAAAAGAAAAAATCAAATAATAACTCAAAGAACTCACAAGGAAAAAATCATGATTCATTTAGAAAATCACCTCTCAAGAGAATATCAAGTAAAATCATAGAAGATCGATTAATGAGAAATTTTGATTTATAATAAAATCTCATGTATCGAATGTCAAGAAATTAAAATGATGATTTATATAAAAAAAATATCACAAGTTATATTCAAGAGAAAAATCATCATTCATTTTCAACTTATTCAATTTGTCACATCAATATTTCTTAGATATGCATAATACTAAAACATGGTTTTAAATCTTTAACATGTAACATGCATAAATTGAAAGGAGAAGGGAAGAATTCAAACGTACAAAGATTTCAACCATCTCATAAACAAATGTAAGACCAAGTCATGAATCCAAAATTCCATGAATCAAAATTATCATCAAAGGTAATCTCATGTTATTCCAAGAAATCAATATCATGATTTTGATAAAACTCATTTCAAATTTAAATCATCAAAATCATCAAAATATCAACATTACTTTCAAGAGATTCAAAATGGTATACATAGATTTATCATAATAAACATCAAGATCAATAGGATAGAGAAAAATAATTTTTCAAGGAAAAAATATTTTCCTCTTTTTTTTAGTTGTTTCAATTCATATGATTTTATTTCACTTATACCAAATAAAAAAAACATGTATAATGTTTAAAACCGAAAAGTGTAAGATTTATTACAACAAAGATTAATAAGGCACTTTCATTATGGTAAAAATCAATAATCCATAAATCACAAGATTCATATGCATAATTTTGAAATTTATTAAGCATGATCATTATGCATGACACTAAAACATGATTTCAAAATGTTTAATATTTTCATTACATCATTATGCAATGGTTTCATTGAACATAATTTTTTGAATGATTCTTATAGATAACTAAAACTTCTTTAGTTTTTAATTTATGTGATTGACTTTATATTAGCATGCTCAAGTTTTGTTCTTATGTCAAAAACATACATCATGTTTGAAAACCAAAGACAAGGTTTTAAAAAAAAATATCATTAAGCCTTCCATATAAAAACCATGCATCATCATTGAAAGTTAATATGGAAATCATCAAAATGCACATTCTTGCTTCTCAAGCACATATATATGATTATTTAAATCTAACATTTTATTCTATTAACATAAAACATACAATTTTCAAGAAAAATATTTATTCAAAAGAAAAGAGAAAATACATCATGGAAAACATCAAGTAATTTCAAAATAATTCAAGAGAGTTGAGTTACTTACCTTGAAGTCAAAGCCCAAAAGCCCAATTAATTTTTTTCACCTTTAGAAGTTCTTGATTCATCCTTGGGTGCCTTCCTTTTCTTTGGCCTCTTCCTCCGTTCAAGTTCATTGTTCATTTTAGATTTATGTTTAATGAACTTATTAAGAGTTAGTGTTCAAGTTCAAGTTCATCATTGTCCTCATCACTTGAGTCATCGCTCAAGTAGTATTCAATTGTCCTGAGTTCCAAATCCTTCCTATTCTTTGGAAGGTGGTTCAAGTGTTTATTGTGTTCATCATGTGCATTGCGCACCATTTCATATGTCATCAACGAAATGATAAGTTCTTCAAGTGGAAAAATATTTAAATCTTTTGTTTTCTTGTATTGTTGTAACTTTTGATTCCCAAATTTTAGAAAGTGATCGTAAAAACTTTACTAACAAGTTCAAAATTTGAGAAACATTTGCCAAGAGTTTGTAAACCATTGACGGCATCCGTAAAAGGGTGTACATGTCAATAATGGTTTCGCTTCGGCTTCATTTGAAAAAAAGCTCGAAATCATGCATTAAAATGTTAACTTTTCGAGTCTTTGACTCTACTAGTTCCCTCGTGTGTGATTTCAAGTGTTAAAGCCAAATATCAAAAGCCGTTTTATGCGTAGAAATCGATTGAACTCATTTTTTTGTCTAAAGCAAAAAATAAGGCATTCATAGCCTTTATTTTAAAAAGAAAACATCTTCTTCTCCAAATCATTCCAATGGTTCATTGGGAGAGAAGACATTTCATATCCATTTTCGACTATGTGCCATAAATTCAAATCCAAAGAAAGTAAGAAAACTCTCATTCGAAGTTTTCCAACAAGTGTAGTCCGATCCGTTAAACAACGGTGGGATCTAAAAACCGATAAGCCCTCTTGAAAGCCATAAAAGAGCCATTTCTATTTGAGTGTTAAACCAAAGTAGAAAACCGTGGCTCGATATCAATTGTTAGGATCGGAGCAGCACTAAGAGGGGGGGGGGGGGTGAATTAGTGCAGTGGATTAAAACTTGATTTTTAAAAAAATCTTTCATTATGATTAGAGCGGAACTTGACACGCTTAATCTTGAAAGCGTATTCTTAAATATCTTGCAAAAAAAAGTAATAAGGAACTAAAGCATATAAGAAGGTTTGCAATAATGTAAATAGCAATAATGAAATGCAAACCAAGGATCACGCCGATTTTAGAGTGGTTCTACGTCAAATGACCTACTCCACTTGCGAGGCCTCTCTTGATGAGGTTCCCACCTTCCAATAGCAAGTCTCTTGAAATGGAAGGGTAAATACCCTCTTACAACTCTTTACAAGCGGTTCACTCTCTTACAGATTTTTAGAGAAGAGATGAGGTGAACACTAGCAAATTGAAAAGAAGACAAGCTAACACTTTTCTAAGACCTTTCTCTCAAACTCTTGCTGCTCAAAAAAAGTTGTAATCTCAAATGAGATTTGAGGGGGGTTTATAGGCCTCAAGAGGATTCAAATTTGGGCTCCAAAATTCAAATCCTCTTTGGGTTCCCCGATCTTTGGCGGTGCCACCAGCCCATAAGCCAAAGCCACCGCCCAGCGTTAGGTGTGCTGGGGTGCCACCACCAGCCAGAAGAGGTGTCACCGCCCAGCACTTGGGTGCTGGGCGGTGCCACCGCTCAGCCCAGGCGGTGCCACCGCCTACAGTGTTTTCAGCCCGCTACAGTGTTTTCAGCCCATACTTGGGTTATAGGATTAATACCTAATCCTAACCCTAATTAACATGCTAACTACGAATTTTAAAGACATTATATAAGCTATTATAAAGTCCATAAGTCAAGACTTCTTCCCATGAGCTTCCTATTAACTTTTCGGCGGTCTTCCCATAAACTCTGGAAACCATTCTACTGGGACTCGAAGAAGCTCTTAAACTTCACGATTTGATCTTGGCGAGTTCCAATGAGCTTCTTCGGCAAGCTCCGATCTCTCTCGGCAAACTCTGCGAACTTCCCACGAACCTTCCGTGAAGCTTCCAAAAAACCCTTGACAAGCTCCCTACTCATTCTCTGCTAGTTCCTAAGCTGGCGTTCCCGATGATCCTTGGACTTCCGTCGAACTCTTGAACTCCCAACGAATCCTTCATTCTTGACTCCACACTTTGTTTCACTTTATGCCTTCATCGTTATCGAGTTAATCCCGCACATGCAAACCAAAACTCTACTCCGATCTAGACAGTTATTACAACGCGAATTGACATTCCATTTGCCCGGCATGTCATTGGTTGGCTTCGTCGATTCTTTAGCACATCGTCCTCTCTTGCGGCTTGTTGCCCAATCGACGGTTGACCTCCGCAACCCCGATATCCTTGGCGCAATTCCGCTCTTCTTGGCCCGATGCCCGACGTTCGAAGCCTTCTGCCGTCCAATATCCTGACGTGATCTCCTCCGGCGCAACGTCAATTCCTCCTGCGTTAACTATCTAATTCTGATCGAGTAGACCTGCATCACTCAAAATGCAGTTTAAATTATAAACACATATCAGGTGGTTTCATCATCAAAATACGAGATTCAACATATAGGAGATCAAAT
Source organism: Musa schizocarpa (assembly GCA_900464855.2). Lineage (NCBI taxonomy): Eukaryota > Viridiplantae > Streptophyta > Magnoliopsida > Zingiberales > Musaceae > Musa > Musa schizocarpa. The sequence continues at coordinate 39,290,976 of LS990923.1, read as the reverse complement.
GTTATAGTACCTTGATTCTTGCATAAGAAGTCTTAAGTTATAAATTTCAAAAAATCAAGATAAGTCTTATTTAAATTCAAATCATCAAATCAAAATTATTTTCAAGAAATTTATAAAAAGAAAAACATAGATATATTTTTTAATCTCTTAATTATTTATGAATCATAAAAATTATAATTCCAAAAATAATCATGATTCATTTCAGAAATTTTTTTCTTTAGTAAACAATAAGAAGAAACATGGGAGTTCAAAGAACAAGATATTGATTCATAATAAAATTTTATGTATCGAATATCGAGAAATCAAGATGATGATTCATAAAGAATATCACAAGTTACATTCAAGAGAAAAATCATCATTCATTTTCAAATCATTCAATTTGTCAAATCAATATTTCTTGGGAATGCATGATATCAAAACATGGTTTCAAAAATCGAAAGGAGAAGGGAAGAATTCAAAGGTACAAAGATTTCATTGATAATAGATCCCCCCCCCCCCCCCCCCCCCCCCTTTTTTATTTTTTAAAGTGTTTCATTTTAAGTGATTGCTATTCAAACATGCATCAGCATTTATGATCAAAAAATAAATTTCGTCATAAAACCATCAAGACCAATAAATTATAAAAATTATTATGTATTACTTTAAAATCTCATGCATAAAGTTATCAATCATGGTATCAAAACTTTAATATTTTCATTATAACATCAAGCATTATTAAGTATGCAATCGTCAAACATGACACTTATACTATTTCATATAAGCATGGCTATTTCATTTATGATAAATTAAAACATACATCATCATTTTTTTAACTAAAAAAGTCACTTTTATTTTTGTGAAAATCGATAATCCATAAATCATAAAAATCAATATGCATCATTTCGAAAGAAAACTCATTAAGCATGATTACTTCAAATCAAACATGATTTCATTTATTTTCAAAATATTCATGATAGGACATACAAGGTAAAGAAATCATTAAACATAAAAGATATTCACCAATCATTGTTTCATTGAGCATAAGGTATTTTTAACTAAAATCATTCTGTTATTTGTTGTAGCCATGCATTTTTCTTTTTAAGTGAATCTATCTTTCAATGCTTAGTATTCCATACAAAAGCCATGCATCATCATTAAGCATGATATTAAACTTCTTAATATTTTTATTAAGACATCAAGCATGGTTTCAATCAAAATCGAAAATCATCAAGATACACATTTTTTCTTCTTAAGAAAAACATACATAAGATCATTAGATTTAAATCTAACATTTTATTCCATTAACATAATTTTTTATTATTATTTTCAAAATTACGATCATGATCATATTTTTACATTTTTAATTTTTTAAACATAAAATTTTCAAGAAAAATAATTATTCTAAAAAATATGCATCATGGAAAACATCAAGTAATTTCAAAATAAATTAAGGGGTTTTCGATTACCTCATCATTGAAAGTCGTTAAGGCGTAGTTTACCACCTTGCATTTCTTGATTTTCTCCTCATCTTTGAATGAGCTCAACTCATCCCAATTTTTGTTTTTCTTGCATTCAAAGCAAGTAGTTCTATTATTTTTGCTTTTTAATTTTTATTTCATTTGTAGTTTAAGTTCACTATCACTTTAGCTTATGCTCGAGTGGTCTTCATATGTTCTATGTCCCAAATCCTTCCTATCCTTTGGAAGGTTATTCTCGAGTTTCCTTTTTGTCACATTGTTCATTTCGTAGGTAATTAGAGACCCAATTAGTACTTCGAGTGGAAATATTTTAAGATATTTAGCCTCTTGAATGATCATAACTTTTAGATCCCAACTCTTTGGAAGGGATCTTAGAATTTTAGTTACTAGTTCAAAGTTAGAAAAATCTTTACCAAGAGCTTTGAGTCCATTGATGACATCCGTGAAACAGGGGTACATGTCTCCGATTGACTCACTTGGTTTCATCTGAAAAAGTTCGTTAGAATGCACAAGAATGTTGATTTTGGACTCTTTCACTCGGCTAGTGCCTTCATGAGTGACCTCAAGAGTTCTCCAAATATCAAAAGTTGAATCACAAATCGAAATATGATTAAATTCATTTTTGTCAAGTGCACAATATAAGGCATTCATAGCCTTTGCATTTAGAGAAAACATCTTCTTCTCCAAATCATTCCAATGGTTCATTAGAAGAAAAGATATTTCAAATCTATTTTTGACTATATCCCATAAATTCAAATCCAAAGAAAGTAAAAAAATTCTCATTCGAGTTTTCCAATAAGTGTAGTACGTCCCATTGAAAAAGAGAGGACGAATGAGAGAGTGCCCCTCTTGAAGGCCGTAAAGAGTCATTTCTCTTAGGTATTAAACTAAATGAGAAATAATGAGGCTTTGATACTAATTGTTAGTATCGAAGCGGCACTAAGAGGGGGGGGTGAATTAGTGCAGTGGATTAAAACTCATAAGTTTGAAAATGATTTCGTAAATGCGTAGAGATTTCGATTCGACAATGAATAACTTGGAGAAAGTAGCTCGAGTAAAGTGAGAAGATGTAAATTGAAAGCTTGCTGCTATGTAAATAACGGTTTCAGAAAAGTAAATACTCACACATTCAAGGAACACACCAATTTAAAGTGGTTCAGTCAAAATAACCTACATCCACTTGCGAAGTCTTCTTCAATGAAACTCCCAACTTCCACTAGCAAATCACTTTGAAGGGTAAGGACAAATACCCCTCTTACAACCTTTTACAAATGATTCACACTCTTATAGATTTTTGAAAGAGAAAGAGGGAGGGAGGTGAACACTTAAGCTATTGAAAACAAAACTTACTAAAGACTTTGCTAAGGCTTTTTCTCAATCTCTAACTTCTCAAAAGGTTGTGTTCTCTACTGAGAATTGAGAGGTATTTATAGGCCCCAAGAGGTTTCAAATTTGGGCTCTAAATTTAAATTACTTTCAGGTTTCCCGATGCTGGCAATTCCACCGCTTGTTAGTCACGGTGCCACCGCCTGTCAGTGTTTGACACTGACAGTGTACTGGCGGTGCCACCACCGGACCTCTCGAGTGTTGGACGGTGCCACTGCCCAGTCTAGTGGTGCCACTGTCGGAACTCTCGGGTTCTGGGCGGTGCCACCACCTAGTATGGCGGTGCCACCGCCTAGACTATTTTAGCTCGTTGGTTGGGCTCCAAACATGGCCCAAACCAGTCCGAACTTGAGCCTAATTGGCCCCTAACCGAGTTATAGGATTGACCCTTAATCCTAATCCTAATTATATGCAAACTATAAAATTAATACATAGTCCTAAGCAAGTTTTTAACCGGCAATGTCGAGTTTCCTTCCGGCGAGCTTTTCGGCGAACTTCCGGCGGACTTCCGATACACCCTCGGATTTCTTCCGACGGACTCCCAACAGGCTCCCGATCTTATGGCGAGTTCAGCGAGTAGCCGAGCCTTCTCGGTGATCTTCACGAACTTCTGACGATCTCTTCGGCAGACTTCCAAAAACTTCGACAAGTCCCCGATTTCTTCTCGGTTGATTCCGGTAGCATCTCTGATGAATCTTCGGACTCTCGGCGAACTCTAGAACACACAACGTGTTGAATCTCGGATTTTGATGATGAAATCAATTAATGGGTTAATTGATCTAATCCATATTATTGAAGTTAAGTGTGTAGGATTAACTACGATAGCCTGAAAATATAAAGCAAGGATACCGGAGTCAAGTTCGATGGACGTTTAAGAGTTCGAAGATTCGTCAGAAATGTTATCGGAACCAACCAAGAAAAAATCGGAGACTTGTCGGAACTTTTAGAAGTCCACCGAAGAGATCGTCAGAGGTTCACAGAGATCATCGAAAAGGCTCGGCTACTCGTTGAATTTGTCACAAGATCGGGAGCCTGCTGGGAGTCCGCCGGAAGAAACCCGAGGGCATATTGGAAGTCCGCCGAAAGATCGCTGGAAAGCTCGCCGGAACAAGACTCGATGTTTGCCGGTTAAAAACTTGCTTAGGATTATGTTTTTAGGTACGTAGTTCACATGTAATTAGGGTTAGGATTAAGGGATAATCTTATATCCTGGTTAGGGGCCAATTGGGCCCAAAAGTGACCTGGTTTGGGACGGACTTGAAGCCTAACCAGAGATCAGTAAGGACGAGCGGTGGAACCGCTGAACTGAGCAGTGGCACTGCCCAGAGCCCGAAGGGTCAGGTGGTGGCACCGCCAGACTAGACGGTGGCACTGCCCAGCACCCGAGAACAGGCGGTGGCACCGCCAGTATATTGTCAGTGGCAGACACTAACTGGCAGTGGAACCGCTAGTCTCGGAAACCCAAGAGAATTCAAAATTTGAAGCCCATATTTGAATCCTCTTGGGGCCTATAAATACCCCTCAATTCTCAGCAGAGAATACAACTTTTACAAAGCAATAGATTGAGATAAGAGCTTTAGCAAAGTCTTAGCAAGTCTTGTTTTCAAATTGCTTGAGTGTTCACCTCCTTCCTTCTTTTTAAAAAAAATTGTAAGAGTGTGAACCACTTATAAAGGTTGTAAGAGGGGTATTAGTCCTTCCCCTTCAAAGAGATTTGCTAGTGGAAGGTGGGAGCCTCATTGAAGAAGGCTTCGCAAGTGGATGTAGGTCATTTGACCGAACCACTTTAAATTGGCATGTTCATTGAATGTATGAGTACTTACCTTTCTGAAATCGTTATCTACACAGCAGCAAGTTTTTGGTTTTTACTTTAGTTACAATCAAAGTGAAATCTCCTTGCATTTTACGGAATCATTTTCGAACTTACAAGTTTTAATCCGCTGCACTAATTCACCGCCCCCTCTTAGTACTGCTCCGATCCTAACACATTGAACTTGACTCTGGTAGACTTGCTATCGTAGTTAATCCTACACACTTAAAATAAAACTTCAATCAAGACAATTAATCCTAAGCAATTAATCAAGTTGTCCGGCATGTCATTGATCCCTCGATGCTTCATTCGATTCTTCAACACATCATCCTCTCTTACGGCCTATTGCCCAATCGGCTAGTTGACTCCGCAACTCCGATATCCTTGGCACAATCTCCACTCTTCTTGGCCCAATACCTGAATCCATGGCCCGAAGCCTTCTATCGATATGTCGATCAATCCACCGGCCCGACGTCCAATCTTCTAACATGTTCCTCCGGCGCAACATGATTTTCCAACTTTAATTGTCTCATCCTGATCGAAGTATCCTGCATCACTCAAAACGTAGATTAAATCATAAATATATATCAAATGGTCTCATCATCAAAATACGAGATTCAACACGATCCAAGATTAATATCCTTGATAGGAGCACCATCTTGTGGGGGCATGATTGCAGATAAGATTTCTCCAACTATATGAGAAAAATTCTCTATTCTATTGAGAGAAATCCTCTATTTTGTTAAGGGAAATCCTTCCTCCTAATTTGTATAAATAGGAGAGGGACATGTTAATGCATTAAAGCTTCTTCAATAAAGATTCTTCAATAAAGCTTCTTCAATAATTCTTCTTATCTTATATTCTTTCCAACATGACCTATCAAGGCCAAGTTATCGATGATAATCCTTATATTATGTAGATAATCAGCAACAGTACTTCCCTCTTGTTTTATCGTCATGAGACTAGATAGGAGACTAAGCATGCGAGTGCGGAAACAATTGGCTAAGATGGTTTGCAACTTGCACCAAGCTTCGACAGTAGTGTCACATGAAGAAATGAGTGGGGCAAGGGATCCAACAACTGAGGCTTAAATAGTTTGAAGGATGAGACGATCCTAGCGTAACCATAATTTGTGGTCCGGATTTGGTACTGGACTAGGTGCACCTAGGATGTTGAGCATCGCCGATGGACAACGAAGAGAGCCATCGACATAGCCTAGAAGATCATAGCCAAATAGTAGATTAGAGAATTGAGTATGTCAGAATACATAGTTGCCACCTTTGGATAATTTGAAGGGGATGAGGGTTGCTGCATTTATGGAGATAAGGCCTGTATGTAGGAAAGTAGTGTGGTTCTCTACAGGAACAGTAATGGGAGCATCAGAGATAGATGATGAGGACATATGGAGGATATGTACCAATATGTGGGAGCAACTAAAAGTCTGCAGCAAGACAATGATCAGGGAGGAAGAGTTGTTGGTGGCAAATGGGTTGCGGTGGCAAATGGGTTGTGGGTTATTGATCAATATTGACAATGATCAATATTATGTAAAGCTGCAGATCTCTATGCAGTAGTGCTGCAGTCTCTGTGCAACAGTTCTGCAGTTGGAAACTTTGAAATAGTTCCATATGCTGCTTATCGAGGTGAAGAAGAAGCAGAGGACAGCAGCTTGGGAGAAGACCAGATCACTACTGCTGTAGCTGCTATGGTAGAGAGGGTTGTTGCGGCTGCGAGGGCTGCTACGGCAAGGACGACAGCAATAGCACTTCTCGCTTGAGCTAGATGCGGGAACGAGGAGGAGAGGTCGCTGGCCAGGGAGCAATTGCAAGGCTATGTCAGCTCTGTTTCTGTAGGAAGAGGTAGAGGAAGGGCGGCCGTAAAGAATGCCACCGGCGTAGGGAGGAGAAGAGGACGCAACGTGGTGGCCATTGTTCTGATTCGAAGGAGGCTAACGCAACGATCTTGGAGGATGTCCATGGAAAATGCTACACTACTTTGAGATGGAGTCACGGTCCACTAGGTAGTAGGAGAAGGAGCCGAGATTCGGTGGAGTCCGACGGGGAGACGAGTCTACTTCGAGATGTTTAGAAGTGGCCTTCACGGCGAGAGCTATGATACAATGATAAAAATGAAATAGAAAGAAGAAGATTGTATTGAATGAAATAATATACAATTCTCCATATTTATACATGTTTAGAAGGGAGAATTTTCCTTAACAGATTTATGATATCACATCATGTAGTTGGGGAGATCTTGGCTGTTGTTGAGGTTGTTATCACATGAGATCTTGGTTATTGTTAGGTTATTATCATATCTTGATTGTTATCATGCCCCCGCAAGACGCTGCACTAATTCACCCACCCTCCTAGTATCGACTCGATCCTAATAGTTTAGGTAGTGGTACAATGGCATTTAATGTTGCCAGGTGATGGTACCGCGAGAGCCCAATCTTCAAGGCTTTGTCAAGTAGTAGTACCACCAAACTGAGCAGTGGTACCGTTCAATGTTAGAGTGTCAGGTGGTGGTTCCGTCAATACCCCGAAAATCTAGGATAAGACACCTTTTTGTTCCAATTCTAAAACCTTTGGGCCTATAAATACCCCACTCCTTTCTGCATTAAAGGGTAACAAAAAGAGTAGAAATGTGTGAAAAAATCTTTAAGTATTGGTGTGTAAAAGTATCAAAAAAGTACTAAGGGTCCTACTCTTTTTTCTTCAGCTTTGTAAACATTATAGAAGAGGTGTGAGGTTTTAAGGGTTATCTTCTAAACCCATGAAAAAGAGAAAGCTTTGTGAGAAAGTGGTAGGTCTCCACCTATTGAAGGAAGACCATTAGTAGATGCTAGTAAACTCGACGAAAGAAGAATCGGAAGTGGACAGATATATATATATGTATATATATATACATATATATATATGTATATATACATATATATATGTATAAATACATATATATATATATATATATATATATATATATATATATATATATATATATATATATATATGTATATATATATATATATATGTATATATACATATATATATATGTATATATATATGTATGTATACATATATATATATATATGTATACATACATATATGTATACATACATATATATATATGTATATATATATGTATGTATACATATATATATACATATATATATATGTATATGTATACATATATATATATATATATATATATATATATACATATATATATATATATATATGTATATATATGTACACATATATATATATATATGTATACATATATATGTATACATATATATATGTATACATATTTATACATATATATATGTATACATATATATACATATGTAAATATATGTATATAAGTATATATATATATATATATATATATATAAATATATATAAATATATATATATATATATATATATATATATATATATATATATATATATATTTTATATATATTTATATGTATACATATATATATATATATATATGAATACATATATATATATATATATATATATATATATATATATGAATACATATATATATATATGAATACATATATATATATATACATATATATACACATATATACATATATATATATATATACATATATATACATATATATATATATATATACATATATACATATATATACATAAATATATATATACATATACATATATATACATATATATACATATATATACATATATATACATATATATATATATATATATATATATATATATATATATATATATATATATATATATATGTATATACATATATATATGTATATACATATATATATATATACATATATATATGTATATACATATATATATACATATGTATATATACATATATATACATATATGTATATATACATATACATACATATATATACATATATATGTATATATATATGTATATATACATATATGTATATATACATATATGTATATATACATATGTATATATACATATATGAATCCTCTTGGGGCCTATAAATACCTCTCAATTCTCAGCAGAGAAGACAACCTTTGAGAAGTTAGAGATTTGGATAAAGCCTTAGCAAAGTTTTTAGCAAGTCTTGTTTTCAATAGCTTAAGTGTTCACCTCCCTCTTTCTCTTTGAAAATATATAAAAGTGTGAACCACTTGTAAAAGGTTGTAAGAGGAGTATTTGTCCTTTCCTTTCAAAGTGATTTGCTAGTGGAAGTTGGGAGCCTCATCAAAGAAGGCTTCGTAAGTGGATGTTGGTCATTTTGATCGAACCACTTTAAATTTGTGTGTTTCTTGAATGTGTGAGTGTTTACCTTTTTTAAACCTTTATTTACATAACAGCAAGTTTTCGATTTTTATCTTCTCACTTTACTCGAGCTACTTTCACCAAGTCATTCATTGTCAAATCGAAATCTTTACGTATTTACGAAATCGTTTCAAACTTAAGAGTTTTAATCCGCTACACTAATTCACACACCCCCCCCCCCCCTCTTAGTGCTGCTCCGATCCTAACAATTGGTATCAGAGCCACAGTTTTCTACTTTGGTGTTTCGGCCTTCAAGAGGGTTACTCTCTCATTCATCCTCCCTTTTTCAATGGGATGGACTATACATATTGGAAAACTCGAATGAGAGTTTTCTTACTTTCTTTGGATTTGAATTTATGGCATATAGTCGAAAATGAATTTGAAATGTCTTCTTTTCTAATGAACCATTGGAATGATTAGGAGAAGAAGATGTTTTCTCTAAATCCAAATGCTATGAATGCCTTATATTGTGCACTTGACAAAAATGAATTTAATCGCGTTTCGAATTGTGATTCGCCTTTTGATATTTGGAGAACTCTTGAAGTCACTCATGAAGGTACTAGCCGAGTGAAAGAGTCCAAAATCAACATTCTTGTACATTCTTACGAACTTTTTCGGATGAAACTAAGTGAGTCCATCGGAGACATGTACACCCGTCTCACGAATGTGATCAATGGACTCAAAGCTCTTGGTAAAGATTTTTTTAACTTTGAATTAGTAACTAAAATTCTATGATTCCTTCCAAAGAGTTGGGATCCAAAAGTTACGACCATTCAAGAGGCCAAGGATTTTAAAACATTTCCACTCGAAGAACTAATTGGGTCTCTAATGACCTACGAAATGAATAATGTGACAAAAAAGGAAATCGAGAACAAGCTTCCAAAGGACATGAAGGATTTAGGACATAGAACACATGAAGACCATTCGAGCATAAGCCCAAGTGATGGTGAACTTAAACTACAAATGAAACAAAAATTAAAAAGCAAAAAGAATGGAACTACTTGCTTTGAACACAAGAAGAACAAAAATTGGGATGAATTGAGCTCCTCCGAAGACGAGGAGAAAATAAAGAAAGGTAATGTGGCAAACTGCGCCTTAACGGCTTTCAACGATGAGGTAATCGAAACTCCCTTAATTTATTTTGAAATTACTTGATGTTTTTCGTGATGCATTTTCTTTCTTTTGAATAATTATTTTTCTTAAAAATTACATGTTTTATGTTTATAGAATAAAACGTTAGATTTAAATCTAATGATCATATGTATGTTTTTCTTAAGAAGAAAAAATATGTATCTTGATGATTTTCAATTTTGATTGAAACCATGCTTGATATCTTAATGAAAATATTAAGAAATTTAACATCATGCTTAATGATGATGCATGGCTTTTGTTTGGAAAACTAAGCATAAAAAGATAGATTAATCTAAAAAGAAAAATGCATGACTATAACAAATAACAAAATTATTTTGGTTAAAAATACCTTATGCTCAATGAAACCATGATTGATGAATATGCTTTATGTTTAATGATTTCTTTTCCTTGTATGTCCTATCATGATAAATATTTTAAAAATAAATGAAATCATGTTTGATTTGAAGTAATGCAGAATGATCATGCTTAATGAGTTTTCTTTCGAAATGATGCATAATGATTTTTGTGATTTATGGATTATCGATTTTCATGATATTAAAAGTGGCTTTTTTTGGTTTAAAAAAAAATGATGTATGTTTTGATTTGACATAAATGAAATAGGAAAGCTTATATGAAATAGTATAAATTTCATGCTTGACGATTGTATACTTAATAATGCTTGATGTTGTAATGAAAATATTGAAGTTTTGATACCATGATTGATAACTTTATGTATGAGATTTTAAAGTAATACATAATGATTTTTGTAATTTATTGGTCTTGATGGTTTTATGATGAAATTCATTTTTTGATCCTAAACGTTAATGCATGTTTGAAAAGCATATTAACATGAAATCAATCACTTAAAATGAAACACTTTAAAAAAAAATTTGGGGCAAATCTATTATCAATGAAATCATGAATCTACTTATATTATGAATTTTGGGAACCACAAAAATAATTTTGATAATTTGAATTTGAAATGAGTTTTATCAAAATCATGATCTTGATTTTTTGGAATAATATGAGATTTCCTTTGATGATCATTTTGATTATTTAAAAGGAGATTTATCGAAATGATTAATAGAATTTTGGATTCATGACTTGATCCTTCATTTGTTTATGAGATGGTTGAAATCTTTGTACCTTTGAATTCTTCCCTTCTCCTTTCGATTTTTGAATTCATGCATGTTATATGTTGAAGATTTGAAACCATGTTTTGATATCATGCATACCCAAGAAATGTTGATTTGATAAATTGAATGATTTAAAAATGAATAATGATTTTTCTCTTGAATGTAACTTGTGATATATTTTATGAATCATCATCTTGATTTCTTGATATTCGATACATGAAATTTTATTGTGAATCAAGATCTTGTTCTTTGAACTCCATGTTTCTTCTTATTGTTTACTAAAGAAGAAAATTTCTGAAATGAATCATGATTTTTTTTTTAATTATAAATTTTATGATTCATAAAGAATTAAGAGATTAAAAAATCTATCAATGTTTTTCTTTTTATGAACCTCTTGAAAATGATTTTGATTTAACGATTTGAATTTGAATAAGACTTATCTTGATTTTTCGAAATTTATAACTTAAGACTTCTTATGCAAGAATCAAGGTACTATAACATTTGATCTCCTACATTTATTTTTGACATTTATAAAAATAAAAGAAATCTGTTGAAATAAATCATGTCTTTTGGTATTCAAATTGTCTTATCTTTGATGATATGATTTCTTTGTATCTATGATACAAATGCCTTGATATGATTGAATCACTATTATAAAAGAAAAAGGAAATTGTTAGCTTGCTAATTACAAAAATATATGCTAGCTTGAATGATAAAACATGAGATTGTCTATCGTGAAAATTTATTATTATCATGATGTGTAGATTGAAATAATGATTAGAATATTGATGTAATTATAAATGATGATTTGGTATTATGCATAAAATACTCTTGATATTATTTTGATGCATAAAAATGAAAAGTTATGAACATGCATGGTAGGATATAATTTGATAAAATTGATACCATCATGATATGAAACATTTATGATTTGCAATGATGCATGCAATACTTGTGTTTTTTAATTATGATGTGATGTATTACATGTGATGTGAATCATGATTTAAAATATTATGAATTATTACTATAATGATGTATCATAAATGTTGATTTAATGTTTTGTATCATGAATGCTCTAAATGATAAATGTTTGGTATCATCATCAAAATGTTGATAAATAGTTAAAAATTTTAGTATCATAATGTTGATTTAAAAATATACTCATAATGTTGATTGATTTATTCAATATTATGCATGAATGAAATATAAGGTTTTTGAAATAGTGCATGTTTTAATTTGAAAATATAATGATGCACAAATAAGATTAATACTTACCTTTGTCATAATTAATGTAAAGGGTATTTCCTTCTTTTTGACAATGACAAAAGGGGAGATAGCTAGCTTGCACAAGACAACATAAGCAAAAACTACAAATGTACACATCGCAAAAAGGGGCAAAACTTATTAGCTTGCTCATCTCAAAAGCAAGAAATGCTATCTTGTAATCTAAAGCAAATGTGCAATCTTGCCTATCTCAAGAAGCAAAACTTGCAACTTGCACATTGCAATAGGAAGCAAGAATTATGAGCTTATACAAGAAATGCTATCTTGCATTTGCTTTTGAAATTTTTGCTAACTTGTATGTAGTAAAACTTGCATATCGTAAAAATTGCAAGCTTATAGTCTAAAGAGAAGCAAACAGTTGCTATCTCAAGAAAAGCAAACATACTAAACTTGCACATCTTTAATTGCTAGATTGCATGATGATAAAAATAGATATTATGTTTTTCATGCAATGAGTTGATTATATGTCACAAACACTTGATTGTGATACTTCTCATTTTTGTTGATGACAAAGGGGAGAAGTATGTTGATTATATGTCATGATTTTATCATGACATATTGCTTGGATTTTTGAATCCAAGAGTTTCTATCAATATGGTATATTGATAGGGGGAGTTTGTTTAAACTCTGGGAGTTAAGGTAAACTCCGTCGTCAATTGATTGTCATCATCAAAAAGGGGAAGATTGTTGAATCTCATATTTTGATGATAAAATCAATCAATATGTGTTAATGTTTTAATCTACGTTTTGAGTGACATAGGATGCTTCGATCAGGGTGAGACAATTAAAGCAGGAAAATCATGTTGGGCCGAAGGAATTGTTAGGATCGGAGCGGCACTAAGAGGGGGGGGTGAATTAGTGCAGCGGTAAAGTGCGATAACTTTTCACGATTTAAACACTTTTCGGAAACTTCGTACGATAAAAGCAACGTATTTGTTTAAAATCGTTTCGATTGCGTTTTAACTTGAAGGGATAAGTAAGACTGAGACAAAGCAGTATAGCATTAAAGTGCAAATGGTTTGCAGTAATGTAAATGACAATAAGTAAATACAAACTAGAGATCACGTCGATTTTACAGTGGTTGGGTCAAGTGACCTACATCCACTTGCGAGGCCCCTCTTTTGTGAGGCTCCCACCTTCCACTAGCAAATCTCTTGAAAGTGAAGGGTGAATACCCCTCTTACAACTTTTTACAAGCAGTTCACTCTCTTACAGATTTTCAACAAGAAAGTAGGAGGTGAACACTAGCAAATTGAAAACAAGGCTAGCTAAGACTTTTCTAAAGCCTTTCTCTCAAAGACTTGCTGCTGAAAAAGTTGTTCTCTCAGTTGAGATTTGAGGGGTATTTATAGGCCTCAAAGGGATTCAAATTTGGGCTCCAAAATTTGAATTCTCTTTGAGTTCCCGATGCTGGCGGTGCCACCGCCTATCAGTGTCAGACACTGACAATGCTGGGTGGTGCCACCGCCCAGCTCTCGGGTGCTGGGTGGTGCAACCGCCCAGTCTGGCGGTGCCACCGCCAGACCCTTCGGTTCACTTGTTGGGCTTCAAATTTAGCCCAAACCAAGTCTAATTTTGGGCCCAATTGGTCCCTAACCAGGATATAGGATTATCTCTTAATCCTAATCCTAATTACAAGTGAACTACATAACAAAACACATCCTAAGCAAGTTTTCAATCGCGAACGTCGAGTATTGTTCTAGCGAGCTTTCCGACGAACTTCTTCCGACGGGCTCCCAGCAAGCTCCCGAACTTGTGATGACTTTAATGAGTAGCCGAGCCTTCTCGGTGATCTCTGTGAACCTCCGACGGTCTCTTCGGCGAACTTCCAAAAATTCCGACAGGTTCCCGATTTCTTCTCGGTTGGTTCCGGCAGCATCTCCGACGATTCTTCGAACTCTTAAACGTCCATCGAACTTGACTCTGGTATCCTTGCTTTGTGTTTTCTGGTTATCGTGGTTAATCCTGCACACTTAACTCAATACTATGAATTAGATCATTTAACCCATTAATTGATTTTATCATCAAAATCCGAGATTCAACAATCTCCCCCTTTTTGATGATGACAATCAATTGATGACGGAGTTAAACATAACTCCCCCTATCTATATGCCATATTATGAGAAGATAAAAACACTTGAATTCCATCCCATTGAATTCAAGCATAAACCGATAAGTTCTAACAGTAGAACTTATCGTTATTCTCATTAAGCATAATGTAAATGCGAAACTTCGATGAAAATCATTTTCAAGTCGAATGATAAGAGACAATTTTTACTACGACAGGAGATAAAGATTTTCAACATGAATTTCATGATATACATGTTAGACATGCTTTCAATATGATCAATCGATCTTGCGATATTCTCAAGGATTTTGCAAGGCATATAAGACATTCATCGATCGATCACTTTTCTCAAAGATTTTGAAAAGCTTTTGCAATTCATATAAGTCATGCTGTTAAAATGATACAAGTCATCACTTTTCCCCCCCTTTGTCATCAACAAAAAAAGGGAAATGAGACCTGAAGCACATATTTTGTCATACAAAGATTTTATCATTCAAAATTAAGTATGCAAAAATATTTACGCAGAGTTCATCTTAAAGGAAAATTCAGCATGCATCCATATTATCTAATCTCTTCTTTCTATAAATAACATAAATTGTAGATGTACAAGGAAGAGATTGGGATAAAAAAATTTTCAAGTAGTAACTTCAATAAGTCAAGATCATAATTCGAATACAAACTCATTTAAATTCAAATTGTCAACTTCAAACTCATAATCAAAAAATCAATTTCGAGATTCACAAAATGTCATAAAATCATTAATCTTGAGCAGATTGGAGCGGTAGGATAAGATAATTTAACATGTCATTTAGAATTGAAGGAGAAGGATTAGATTCACCGTGGAACGGAGAGAAGATGAAAAACTTTACGGAAAATCCATTCAAACAAGTTTATTGTTTAGGGACAATTTAACATACCTAATTCCCTTCTAATGAATTCAAATTGGTCTTCATTCAAGGCTTTTGTAAATATATCTGCTAATTGATGCTTTGTGTCAATGAATTCTAGAACAATATCATTGTTAAGGACATGATCGCGTATGAAATGATGCCTAACGTCGATGTGCTTAGTTCTAGAGTGCTGAATTGGATTTTTAGTAAGACATATGACACTAGTATTATCACATTTTATGGGAATGTTTTTAAAGTGAATTCCATAGTCCTCTAATGTATTTTTCATCCAAACAACTTGTACACAATATGCACTTGCAGCAATGTATTCGGCTTCCGCCGTAGATAGTGCAACTGAATTTTGTTTCTTGGAAGTCCAAGAAACAAGTGCATGTCCTAAAAATTGGCATGTTCCGGATGTACTTTTTCTATCTATCCTACATCCACCAAAATCGGCATCTGCATAAGCTATTAAATCGAACTTTTCAGATTTTGGATACCATAGTCCCAGATTTGGAGTTCCTTTAAGATACCTAAATATTCTTTTAATACTTTTAAGATGAGATAATTTAGGATTTGATTGAAACCTTGCACAAAGTCCTACACTAAACATAATATCCGGTCTAGTCGCGGTAAGGTAGAGTAGACTACCTATCATTCCCCTATATGTTTTTTTATCGTAATTTTCACTATTTTCATCCATATCTAACTTAGTCATAGTACTCATAGGGGTGTTTATTGCTTTTGAATTATCCATATTAAATCATTTTAACAATTCTAATGTATATTTAGATTGGTTAAGAAATATACCATCACTAAGTTGTTTGATTTGTAATCCTAAAAAGAAAGTTAATTCACTCATTAAGCTCATTTCAAATTCATGACTCATACATTTGGCAAATGATTCACATAGTGATTCATCCGAAGAGCCAAAAATAATATCGTCAACATAAATTTGCACAATAAGAAAATTATTTTCAAAATGTTTAATAAACAATGTAGTATCAACCTTGCCTTTGGTAAAATTATTTAAAATAAGAAAGGAACTAAGCCTTTCATACCAAGCTCTAGGAGCTTGTTTCAAGTCATAGAGGGCCTTAGTCAATTTGAATACATGATTAGGAAGAAGAGAATTTTCAAATCCGGGAGATTGTTCGACATATACTTCTTCAGAAATAAAACCATTCAAAAAGACACTTTTGACATCCATTTGAAATAGTTTAAAATTATTGCTACTAGCATAGACAATGAGCATCCTTATGGCTTTTAATCGGGCCACGGGAGCGAAGGTTTCTTTGTAATCGATACCTTCTTCTTGGTTGAAACCTTTGGCCACTAATCTAGCCTTGTTTCTAACCACGATACCGTTTTCGTCTTGCTTGTTTCTAAAGACCCATTTAGTACCAATGACTAAATGGTCACTAGGTCTAGGAACAAGCTTCCACACCTTATTCCTCAAATTGATTCAATTCCTCTTGTATTGCAATAACCCAAAAATCATCTTTTATGGCCTCGTCAATGCACTTAGGTTTGATTTGAGAAAGGAAGGCGGCATTAGCACAAAAATTCTTGAAAGAGGAACGAGTTTGAACCCCTTTTGATGTATCTCCTATAATTAGCTCCTTTGGATGAGCATCTATAAACTTCCATTCCTTGGGTAAGGAAATTTCGGAAGAAGGTGCATCCAAGTTGCTATTTTGAGGAGGGGGTTCATTTAAATTCAAATTATCAAAACCAAAATCATCATCAAAATCATTTTTCTTTAAATTAGAAATTTCATTAAAAACTACATGAACAGACTCTTCTATTACTAAGGTTCTTTTGTTAAAAACCCGAAAAGCCTTAGAAACGGAAGAGTAACCAAGAAAGATGCCTTCATCGGATTTAGCATCAAATTTTCCTAAGGCATCCTTTTCATTCAAAATAAAGCATTTACAACCGAAAACTTTAAAATAGGAAATATTTGGTTTTTTGTCATTCCATAATTCATAGGGAGTTTTTGATAGGGATGGTCTTATTAGGAACCTATTCATGATGTAGCAAGCTGTATTTACGGCTTCGGCCCAAAAATACTTAGGTAAACTATGTTCATTTAACATAGTTCTTGCTATTTCTTGTAAGTTTCTATTTTTTCTTTCAACTACTCCATTTTGTTGGGGATTTCTCGGAGTGGAGAAGTTGTGATTGTATCCATTAACTTCACAAAAATTTTGAAAGTCACGGTTTTGAAATTTGCCACCGTGATCACTCCGAATTGATGAAATCATGAAACCTTTTTCATTTTGAGTGAGTTTACAAAATTTAGAGAAACACTTGAAACAATCACTTTTGTGAGCTAAGAAATAGGTCCAAGTGTATCTAGTATAGTCATCCACAATTACAAATGCATATTTGCTTCCTCCTAGACTTGTCGTATCAATTGGTCCAAATAAGTCCAAATGAATCAATTGTAATGGTCTAGTGGTGCTAATTTGAGTTTTTGATTTGAAACTAGTTTTTATTTGTTTACCTAGTTGACATGCATCGCATACTTTGTCCTTAATAAACTTTATATTTGGAATTCCTCGCACTAATTCTCTAGATGAGATCTTAGATATTAGTTTCATGCTTGCATGGCCTAGTCTCCTATGCCAAAGCCAAGCATCATCATTTAAAACAGAGAAGCATATTTCATTACTTAGTTCATCAAGGTTGATGGTGTAGACATTATTTTGTTTTAATGCAATCATAGTCATGTTATGGTTTGGTTTTTCAATAATACATACATTTGATTCAAATCTAACGATATAACCTTTATCGCATAATTGACTAACGCTCAAGAGATTATGTTTCAATCCATCAACTAGTAAGACATCATCAATAGAAAATTTTAATTTGTTACCTATGGTTCCCTTGCCAATGATTTTCCCTTGGTTGTTGTCTCCGAAGGTGACGTACCCTTCTTCTTTGCTAGTGAGCATAGAGAAATGAGATGGATCTCCAGTCATATGTCTTGAGTATCCACTATCTAGATACCATCTCTTGCTCCTAGCTTGTGATGGTATATGTTTCTACAAGAAGGGATTATTTTTAGGTACCCATTTTCTTTTGGGTGCCTTAAAAACTGATTTAACTTGTTCATCATATTGCATAGAGTTGATCATGGTTCCTTTAGGAACCCAAATTAGTTTGTTCAGACTAATTTTCTTGAATGGATATTTATAAGTTTTATGTCCATATTTGCAACAAAAGTTGCAATTGCTTTGGTGCCGAACATGTAAGACGGGGCCTTTAATGAAGGTGGTTGGATTTTGATGAGGACTTCTCACAAATCTGATTCCACTTCTTTTAGGAACGTGACCCTTATTTGTAAGGATCATATTCAAAGATTTGCTACCAACCTCGAATTTCTTCAAGGTGTCCTTAAGTAGCAAGTTCTCCTTTTGGAGAGATTCTAGATCATGACATTTTATACATGGAGCTAAACTATCATGATATTCAGTTTTTAATTTATCGATATCACAAGTGAGACTATCATGTTCCTTTCTTAGTAATTTGTATTTTCTACTAATTGTCTTACATTCATCAAATAACTCATGGAAAGCATTTAATAATTCATGATAAGGTAAATCTGCATCAA
Organism: Musa schizocarpa; assembly: GCA_900464855.2. Taxonomy (NCBI): domain Eukaryota; kingdom Viridiplantae; phylum Streptophyta; class Magnoliopsida; order Zingiberales; family Musaceae; genus Musa; species Musa schizocarpa. Next base: position 39,271,875 of record LS990923.1, on the reverse strand, counting down.
TTAAATCTATTACCTCTTCTCCAATGGCCATTAGGGCGTAATGAGCAACTTGCTCAGTGTTGGACTCCTCTTCTTCGTGTAGGGAAATCCTTGGGAGCGACATCATATGCGCAGCGGAAGAACAATAAAAATAATATCCCCGATTCCCAAAGAGATATTCATCGTCGTGCGAAGATTGGTACGCAAAAAATCCGTGAAACATGAAACTGCGTATAGAGTAGATTGTGTTACCTAGGGAGATCGTATATCCCTGTTGTTGGGAAATCATGGGGGCGACATCATATGCGCAGCGTAAGAACAAGAAAACAAAAATCCCCGATTCCCAAAAAAGATGTTGTTAGATGTCGTATGAAAGATTGGTGCGCGAAAAAATCCAAGAAAACACAAAACTGCGATAGAGATTGTGTTACCTAGGGAGATCGTATATCCCTGTTTCCTTACAGATCCTTAGGGAGAGGGGTGAAGGAGGTCAAGCCGCCCTCCTTTCTAGGCGGTGATCCACACAGCAGGGGGTTGCACGACCCCCTCCTCAAAACTCCGTGCCTCTCGAGGGTGGAGAGGGAGAGGAGAATAGGAAAGGGAAGCAAAGACTCTAGCCTATGAGGTCAGTGAATCCCTCCTATTTATAGAGATCCCGTCAAACCCTAATGGGTCCTTCCCTAATGGGTATTGGATCTGCATCCAATAAGACAAGGGGCTCCGGCTGGATATCTCATATCCCAACCTCTACTCATCGCAATGCCTACCATATGTGTGTGACCCTCTAGGCCCAATATCGAGCTGGCTGAGTCATACCTCGCCAGAACTCCTTCTAACTCAAAGAATTATTATCTCTGTAATAATTCACTCGACTCATCGACTGGACATTGCTAGGCCACTACGCCGTAGTCCCCAGACGATGAGGGGAATCCAATCCATTGGACCCGTCTGTCCTCCTCAATTACCATGTACATATAGTCCCTCATCCATCTAATATCCCGAGTGACCGTATATCGAAAGCATGGTGTTGTCGAATTCCATACGGTTTCTACTCGAGTCTCGCTTCTAATCGGATGCTCCCCGGAGAACTCTTTCTCTCTCAACCCGAATGACCCCGCCAGGATTTATCTCGAGCAAGAACACATGGGATATTCCTCTCATGACGCCGAGAGTGGATGATCCTCTATCGACACTCAATAGCCCTTGTAAGGTCGACTACCATTCCCAATGACCACCGTACTAGATCCGGGGATGCCAAACCTATAAGTCCGGTATCAAAGAGTGGAGCACTCATACAGGACATCCTTGGTGTCTCAAGTCTAAGGACCGAGATACACCACTAGGACTCTGGAATCGCCGCCCGACAATAAGGCATCATCAACCATCCAAAGATTCCGTGTAGCGAATCAATCAATGAACTCGTTCTCCAATGAGCACTGTCATTGTATCCCTAGTGTCCCTACACGGCAAGCTATGAGACCAGCCCATCCATCATATGGACGGTATATGAAGACACCCGGTCTATCCGGTTATCACGATGTCTCTCTCGAAAACCTATGACCGGGATTATTTAGGATATGTGTTTAAAGGTGAATCGATCTCATTATCGTGATCTCATCACGATCCGATTCCCATTGCACAAATCCAAGGACATCACAATATATATATGCATTTATGCAATAGTTATAAAGTGATATACGCCAAAATATAATAAGCAAAAGATTCTGTATCAAGTCACACGTGCCATCACTCACGTGATTGGCTTGTTGGGCACCTATGACTAGCAATCTCCCCCACTTGACCTAAAGTCAATCACCTATGTGTCCGATCCCCATCGCACCCCCATTACGACTCAAAGACAAAATGATACAACGGCTTTGTTAGTGGATCTGCAATGTTATCTTTGGATGGAACTCTTTCCACTGCTACATCTCCTCGGGTTACGATCTCTCTTATAGTGGAACCTCCTCGAAACACTTCATGAGACCCGGTTCCCCTTATTTGAGTAATCACCCCACAGTTGTCGCAATATAAGGAAGTCGACTTGTCGCTATCTGTATCGACTCCCAAATCTGTGATGAACTTCTTCACCCAGACTCCTCCTTTGTTGCATCTCGATGCAGCAATGTACCTCCACTTCTCTGGTCGGTTGGAGTCGTGGTGGTATCTTGCTTGGAACTCTTCCAAAGACACCGCTCCTCCATTCAAGGTGTACATACCCCGAATTCGACTTGCTATCATCGACATCGACTGAAAACTTGAGTCGGTGTAGCCTTCAACCTTAAGGCTATTACCTCCATATACTAGTAAAAGATCCTTAGTCCTTCTCAAGTACTTAAGGATACACTTTATTGCTTTCCAAAGCTCCAAGCACGGATCCGCTGACACACACCAGTGACATTCTGAGCATGCGCTATATCAGACCTAGTACATAGCATGGCATACATGATAGACCCTATTGCTGAGGCATAAGGTATCATATCCATGTTAGCCTTTCTTCCGAGTCTTTGGGGACATATTCAGAGAAAGCGATATCCCATGTCTCATCCCATGAGACCTCTCTTGGAATTTTCCATGCCAAACCTTTTGACAATGGTTTTTGTACCTAGACTGAGACAAGCCAAGCATCCTCTTGGATCTATCTCTATAGATTCTAATCCCCAAGATATAAGATGCTTCCCCTAAGTCCTTCATGGAGAAGTGTCTAGATAACCAAGCCTTTACTATGGATAGCATTCCTATGTCATTCCCAATTATGAGGATGTCATCCACATATAACACCAAAAAAGGTGATAGCCCCCACTTACCTTTCAGATACACAAGGCTCATCTTCGTTCTTATTAAGTCATAAGATCTGATTGACTCATCAAATCTTATGTTCCAACTTCGGAAGCTTGCTTTAGTCCATAAATGGATTTAAGCAACGTACACACTTTATCTCAGGGCAGTTCTTGGACATGAATCCCTCAGTTGCATCATATACACCTCCTCCTCGAGGTTCCCATTGAGGAATGCGGTTTTCACATCCATCTGCCGGATCTCATAATCATAGTGTGCTTTTGCAGCCAATAGAATTTGATGGATTTTAGCATTGCTACTGGTGAGAAAGTTTAAATTCAGAGTCAACACCTTGCCTTTGACGATACCCCTTAGCCACTAGCCTTGCTTTATAGGTCTCTACCTTTCCATCTACTCCGATCATTTTCTTAAAGATCCACTTGCAACCCGATGGGTACAATACCTTGAGCATCAACTAGGTTCCAAACCTTATTGGAGTACATAGAATCCATCTCTAATTCATGGCTTATTTCCACTTCCCGAGTCTATACTCATAATAGCCTCCTCGTAGGTCTGAGGATCAATATCCTCTACATCCTCTGCTCTAATATGTCCCACATATCTCTCGGGGAGGATGGGATACTCTATCGACCTGCTTAAAGTTGATACTTGTGTATTTGGTACTGAAACAGACTCCTGCGTGTCAGAGTGGTGCTTGAGCTTGGTTCTCCAACCTCACTCAATTCTATCATTCTCCCACTTGTCTCCGCCAAGAATGTGTTCCTTCTCAAGGAACACTGCTCTTTAGCTACAAAGACCTTTTGGTCCTCGAGATGATAGAAATAATACCATAAAGTTTTCTTGGGGTATCCCCACAAATTTGCATCGCTCATTCCTTGATTCTAACTTATCGGGGTTGTGTCTTCTAACATGGGCAGGGGGAGCCCCGTCTTAACAACCTTAAGATCAGGGCTTCTTCCCTTTCCATATCTCATATGGTGTGACACTACCACTTAGTTGGAACTCTGTTCAGAAGGTAAGTCTGCGGTTTCTAGGGCATATCCCTGAATGAGATGGGTAGGTCACCGAAACTCATCATGGACCGTACCATATCTAATAATGTACGATTTCTCCTTTCAGAGACACCATTGAGTAGGGTGTATAAGGAGGTGTCTATTGGGATAATATCCCATGGTCCTTGAGGAACTGAGTAAACTCGTGCATTAAGTATTCACCTCCTCGATCCGATCGAAGAGTTTTGATACTCTTTCCAGTCTGGTTCTCCACCTCATTCTTATACTCTCTGAATTTCTCAAAGGCTTCAGACTTGTACTTCATTAAATACACATATCCATACCTTGAGAAATCATCAGTAAATGTAATGAAGTAGGAGTAACCTCCAATGGCATGAGTTGACATGGGTCCACATACATCACTATGTATGAGTTCCAACAACTCATTGGCTCTCTCTCCTGTTCTACTAAATGAAGATTTGGTCAGTTTTCCACGAATGCAAGGCTCACAAGTCGCATATGACACATAGTCGAATGGATCTAGATATCCATCATTTAGCAACTTTTGAATCCTTTTTTCATGGATATGACCTAGCCTACAATGCCACGTGTATGCACCTTTGCTCAACTCATCTCGTTTCCTTTTGGACATATTTACATTCATGATATGTGGAGTGGTGTCTAACATAAATAAACCATTATGCAATGTTCCTTTCGTGATGATCTTATCATCTAATAATATCGAACAACCATTGTTCTCAAAAAACAAAATTTATATCCACTAACTGTTAAACAAGAAATGGAGATAATGTTTTTTTTTGATAATAGAAGGAACAAAATAACATGCATCTAATGCAATAAAAGCTCCACTAGGCAGATGTAGGGGCGACCTCGCCAACAGCTAATACAAGAACTTTTTGCTCCATTACCCATCTTGAGGTCCATCTCGCCTCTCTTGTAGTCTCCTAGGCCTTGCTAGAACCCTGCAAATGAATTGCATATATGATAAGCACTACCGGTATCCAATACCCATGTGTTATCATAAGAGTCCCACAAATGGAGACTCATCATGAATGTACCAAGCTTCATCAAGCTTTTGTTTCGCCCTTTCTGCAAGGTACTCTTTGCAGTTTCTCTTCCAATGCCCATCTTTACCACAAAGGAAGCACTGGCCTTTGTCCTTTGTTGGGTCTTTCTTAGCAACCTTTGCTTTACCTTGTTTGCCCTTGCCCTTTCCCTTCTTAAGGACCTTTTCGCTTTCCTTTTCTTTCTGGTCTCACCAGTGTAGAGAACTGGCTTCTCTTTCTTAGTAGTACTCTCTCTGCCTCCCTCAACATATTGAGGAGCTCTGGAGAGAGTCACCTCAAGCTTGTTCATATTAAAATTCATTATGAACTGTGAAAAGGAATCTGGTAGGGACCAAGCATAATGTCCACACACAAGTTTTCCTCTAGGACCATTCCTAGACCTGTGAGTTTCTCTATCCACTCAATCATCTTTAGGACATGGTTCTGAACCGGTGTCCCCTCACTCATCCTAGCGCTGAAAAGGCTCTTGGATATCTCATATCGTTGAGTCCTTCCCTGTTCCTCAAACAATTTTCGGACATGTAGGAGAATGGATCTGCATCCATCTTTTCATATTGTCTCTGTAACTCTGAGTCATAGAGCCTAACATATAGCACCGAGCAAGAGTGGAGTCATCAATGTACTACACGTGGCGGCGATCTCATCCTCGCTTGCCCCTTCTTCGGGCGTAGGCATCGGTGTATCAGGGCGTACACAATTTTTCTCCGCCAGGAGAACAATTCTCAAGTTACTTTGAGCCAATCCGTATAATTTAGACCCGTAAGGCGGTTGACATCAAGTATGCCACGTAAGGGATTTGAAAACGACATTTTCTGAAAATAAAGATGTAGCGAAAATGAATAACATGCAGATTTTGCAAGAAATAAACTATCAAGATATGGACTTCTATCTTAATATGCTCCCACTATTTTACTAAACGAGTCACGCGACACCCTCAAAGATTGTGAAACGGAAGTCTCCAGCAGAACTTCTAGTGGGGATCAGATCCAATCACCGCCTTAGTGTAACCTCGAGGGACTCGACCAATCACACTAAGCCTAAAAGGTAGGCAACTCTTGCCGATCACAACTCCTTGTGATTCCCGGCCCTGTTCGACCTCAAATCACCATGGCCTCGAGGGACTCGACCAACCATGATGCTCTTCGGTTAAGTCAACACCTTCGTTAAAGATGAGTCTGATTTGATGATATACCCTCGAGGGACTCGACCAAGCATATCATGTCCGCGAGGTCACCGGTGACATCTCTATGTCGTAAGCAAGATAGCGAATCGCGATATAGGTGAGTCTCGAGGGACTCGACCAACTCAACCGACACCGGAATCGGTTCCTACCATAACGATGGAAGGCCACGTGGGTCAATCTAGTTGCCTCACGCCACCGACTTAATATTATCGAGAGATGTTTCTATAATTTGGTCTCCTAATATGACATGTCACACATATACATATTTAATATATATCTACATCGCATGCAAATATATATACATATCTAGTATGTGTATAAGCAATCACATCGGATGATCATGGACCACAACCTAATATGATTAGGCCCGAGCCAAGAGGGCCTAATCACTCACATCAAGATCTATGTGTGCAACGGTGCATCTCCATGCCCTGTGATCGCTTCATCTCGCCCTCGCCGATTTCGGCCGACATCTTGATGCATCTCCATGCATCACGATCGTCCGCCTCATGGGTCCCGCTTATCGCATCCACGCCTCCCGCTGTGCCTCCTCATGTGATTACAACTTAATCATAGGCACGTAGGCCCGGCAATAAACGAAAATGTAATGGAGGTTCGCGGACCTCAATAATAATAATCACAAGTACACACATCACACGGTCCATGATCATCCGTCCACACATCATACATCACATGTATAAATAATCATCATCATGTAGGACTACTGGATAATAATAAAAATAATAATCAACTAAACCTTTTAATTAATTAATATTTTTCTGAAATCAGGGACATGTAGGGAATTTTTCAATTCCTAAGGGTATTTTCGTAATTTGGACAAAAGACAAAAACTGGAATTTCTCAAATTCACAGGGGCAAAACTGTCTTTTTGCCCAAAACCTAATTCCCTCTGCTGCTGCCGCTGCCGCCGCCGTGCTGGCGGCGGTGGCACGTCTTGGCGAGGGGCGGGCGGTTTCCGTCAGGCGGCTGACTGCCCATCGGCGGCGACGCCATCGCTGGTGGGCCTCCTTCGAAGCCGCTGCCTCCATTGGCAGTGCTGTCCCGCCAGGCGGTCGCCCTGTGGGGGGCTTTACCAGCTGGAGCAACGGCGGTGAGGCGTCGCTGCCCGTAGCGGCGCTTAGCGCGTCACCGGCCCATGCGGCGGCGGCGCCGCTTCCGCGGCGGCGGCGCCACTTCCTCTGCCCGCCTCGCCCGTGGGCTGCCAGCCCCCCGACGCAGCAAGCCTGCCGCTAAAGCAGACCGCCGACCCGACTGCTGCAGGCACAGGCTTGCATGCATGCATGAGATCGAGGGCAGCAACTATTGCTGCCCTTTCTTTTGCTTTTATCAGCCAACGATTTTGACGTCAATATTCTTCCCAAACACAACACACGCGGTTCAAAAAAAATCATTCGCAACGAACAACAACCTGGCTCGATACCACTGTTGGGAAATCATGGGGGCGACATCATATGCGCAGCGGAAGAACAAGAAAACAAAAATCCCGATTCCCCAAAAAATGATGTTCGTGGTAAAGATTGGTGCGCAAAAAAATCCGCAAAAACACAAAACTGGCGTGATAGAGATTGGTTTACCTAGGAGATCGATATCCCCTGTTTCCTTGCATATCCTTAGGAGAGGGTGAAGGAGGTCAAGCGTCCTCCTCTCTAGCGGTGATCCACACAGCCGGGGTTGCGACGACCCTCCTCAAAACTCCAGGCCTCCGAGGTGGAGAGGGAGAGGAGAATAGGAAAGGGAAGCAAAGACTCTAGCCTATGAGGCTGTGAATCCCTCCCTATTTATAGAGATCCCGTGTCAAACCCTAATGGGTCCTTCCCTAGTGGGTATTGGATCTGCATCCAATAAGACAAGGGCTCAAAATCCGGATATCTCATATCCAACCTCTACTCATCGTAATGCCTACCATATGTGTGTGACCCTCTAGGCCCCAATATCGAGCTGGTCGTGAGTCATACCTGTCGAGAACTCCTTCTAACTCAGTGAATTATTATCTCTGTAATAATTCACTTCGACTCATCGACTCACACGGGACGTACTAGGCCTACGCCAGAGTCCCCAGACGATCTGGGGGAATCCAATCCATTGGACCCAATCGTCCTCCTCGCTACCATGTACATATAGTCCCTCATCCATCTAATATCCCAAAGACCGTATATCGAGCATGGTGTTGTCGGACCCATACGGTTTCTACTCGAGTCTCGCTCTAATCGGATGCTCCCTGAGAACTCTTTCTCTCTCTCAACCGAATGACCCCTCGCCGGGGATTTATCTGAGCAAGAACACATAGGATATTCCTCTCATGGCCTTGTAGAGTGGATGATCCTCTATCGACACTCAATAGCCCCTCGTAAGGTCGACTACCATTCCCAATGACCAACTGTACTAGATCCGGGACAACCAAACCTATAAGTTCTGGTATCAAAGAGTGGAGCACTCATACAGACATCCTTGGTGTCTCAAGTCTAAGGACCAGATACACCACTAGGACTACTGAATCGCCGGTCGACAATAAGGCATCATCAACCATCCAAAGATTCCGTAGCGAATCAATCAATGAACACATTCTCCATGAGCACTGTATCAGATCCCTAGTGTCCCTACACGAAAGCAGCTATGAGACCAAATGCATCCATTATATGGACGGGTATACAAAGACACCGGTCTATCCTAAGATCACGATGTCCCTCTCGAGTAACCTATGACCGGGATTATTTAGGATATGTGTTTAAAGGTGAATCGATCTCATTATCGTGATCTCATCACGATCCGATTCCCATTGTACAAATCCAAGGACATCACAATATATATATGCATTTATGCAATAGTTATAAAGTGATATACGCCAAAATATAATAAGCAAAAAGATTCTGTATCAAGTCACACGTGCCATCACTCACGTGATTGGCTTGCTGGGCACCTATGACTAGCACTTGTTTCCTTGTAGATCCTTAGGAGAGGGTGAAGGAGGTCAAGAATCCTCCTCTCTAGCGGTGATCCACACAGCAGGGTTGCGACGACGCTCCTCAAAACTCTAGACCTACTCTGAGGTGGAGATGGAGAGGAGAATAGGAAAAGGCAAACAAAAGCTCTCTAGCCCATGGGGCTCTGAATCCCTCCTTCGGGCGCAGGCATCACTGTATCAAGGACGTACATGATTTTCTCTACTGTGAGAACAATTCTCAAGTAACGGAGCCAATCCGTATAATTTGGACTAGTGAGGCGGTTGATATCAAGTATGCCACGTAAGGGATTTGAAAGCGACATTTTCTGAAAATAAAAATGCAGCAGAAATGAATAACATGCAGATTTTGCAAGAAATAAACTATCAAGATATGGACTTTTATCTTAATATGCTCCCACTATTTTACTAACGAGTCACGCGACACCCTCAAAGACGTGAAAAACGGAAGTCTCCTGACTTCTAGTAGGGATCGGGATCCAATCGGCTCTTAGTGTAACCTCGAGGGACTCGACCAATCACACTAAGCCTAAAAGGTAGGCAAATCTTGTCGATCACAACTCCTTGTGATTCACGTCCTGTTCGGCCTCCGAATCACCATGGCCTCGAGGGACTCGACCAACCATGATGCTCGGTTAAGTCAACACATTCGTTACAAGATGAGTCTGATTTGATGATATACCCTCGAGGGACTCGACCAAGTATACCATGCCCTCAGGTCACCGGTGATATCTCTATGTCGTAAGCAAGATAGCGAATCGCGATATAGGTGAGTCTCGAGGGACTCGACCAACTCAAACTACACCGGGAATCGGTTCCTACTTATAACGATGGAAGGCCACGTGGGTCAATCTAATTGCCTCACGTTTACCGACTTAATATTATCGAGAGATGTTTCTATGATTTGGTCTCCTAATATGACATGTCACACATATACATATTTAATATATATCTACATCGCATGTAAATATATATACATATCTAGTATGTGTATAAGCAATTACACCAGATGATCATGGACCATAACCTAATATGATTAGGCCTGAGCCAGTAGGCCTAATCACTCACATCAAGATCTATGTGTGCAACGGTGCATCTCCATGCCCTGTGATCGTTCATTTCGTCCTTGTCGGTTCCGTCGACATCTTGATGCATCTTCATGCATCACGATCGTCCGTCTCGTGGGTCCCGCTATCGCATCCACGCTCCCGTTGTGCCTCCTCATGTGATTACAACTTAATCATAGGCACGCAGGCCCGACAATAAATGAGAAATATAATGGAGGTTCGCAGACCTCAATAATAATAATCACATGTACACACATGACACGGTCCATGATCATCCGTCCACACATCATACATCACATATATAAATAATCATCATCATGTAGGAATACTAGATAATAATAATAAAATAATAATAATCAACTAAACCTTTTAATTAATTAATATTTTCTGAAATTAGGGAAATTATAGGGAATTTCTGAATTCATAGGGGTATTTTCATAATTTGGACAAAAGACAGAAACTGGAATTTCTCAAATTCCGAGGGGCAAAACTATCTTTTGCCCAGAAAACCCTAATGCCCTATCCCCTTTTCACTGCTGCCGCCGCCGCCGCCACCCTGCTGGCAGTAGCCTGTGCGGCGGGGCGAGGGCACTACCCTCGCTTGTAGGTGGCACGCCCGCTGGCAGCGTTGCCGTTGCGGGAGGGCGCCCCTTTCGGGAGCCGCCGCCTCCGCAGGCGGTGCTATCCCGCCGGGCGACCGCCCCTTAAGGGGGGTTTCGCCTGCGGGAGCAGCGGCGGCGGGCGCCGCTGCCCTACGGCGCCTCTGCCCATGGGCTGCCAGCCCCGTCGGCAGCAAGCCTGCTGCAAGCAGGCCCCCGGCCGGCTGCAGTAGACGCAGCCCCTGTGCTGCCCGCCTTCGGCTGCGTTGCATGCACACAAATTGAGGGCAGCAACTATTGCTGCCCTTCCCTGTTTTTGCGTCAACAATTTTGACGTCAAAATTCTTCCTAAACACAACACACACAGTTCAAAACCAATCATTCGTACGAGCAACCTGGCTCTGATACCACTATTGGGAAATCCTTGGGGGCGACAAAATATGCACAGCGGAAGAACAGGAAAAACAAAATCCCCGATTCCCAAAGAGATGTTCGTCGTCGGGCGAAGATTGGTACGCAAAAATCCGCGAAACATGAAACTGCGTATAGAGTAGATTGTGTTACCTAGGGAGATCGTATATCCCTGTTTCCTTGCAGATCCTTAGGAGAGGGTGAAGGAGGTCAAGCGTCCTCCTCTCTAGCGGTGATCCACACAGCAGGGGGGTTACGACGCTCCTCAAAACTCCGGACCTACTCAGGGTGGAGATGGAGAGAGAATAGGAAAAAGGCAAACAAAAGCTCTCTCAGCCCATGGGGCTCAAATCCCTCCTATTTATAGAGGTCCCCTGTCAAACCCTAATGGGTCCTCCCCTAGTGGGTATTGGATCTGCATCCCATAAGACAAGGGCTCCGTTAGATATCTCATATCCGAACCTCTATTCATCGCAATGCCTACCATATGTGTGTGACCCTCTAGGCCCAATATCGAGCTGGCCGTGAGTCATACTGTCGAACTCCTTCTAACTTCGAAATTATTATCTCATGTAATAATTCACTGACTCATCGACCTACGGACGTACTAGGCCACTCTGTAGTAGTCCCCCTGATGATCTGATATGGGGAATCCAATCCATTGGACACGCTCTGTCCTCGCCATCGTGTACCCTATATTCCCTCATCCATCTAATATCCAAGAGACCGTATATCGAGCATGGTGTTGTCAGACCCACACGGTTTCTTCTCGAGTCTCGCTCTAATTGGATTCTCCCAGAGAACTCTTTCTCTCTCAACCCGAATTACCTTGGCCAGGGATTTGTCTAAGAAAGAACACATGGGATATTCCTCTCATGACGCCGAGAGTGGATGATCCTCTATCGACACTCAATAGCCCTCGTAAGGTCGACTACCACTCCCAATGACCAACTGTACTAGATCTGGGACAACCAAACCTATAAGTCTGGTATCAAAGAGTGGAGCACTCATTCAGGACATCCTTGGTGTCTCAAGTCTAAGGACCAGATACACCACTAGGACTACGAAATTGCTGTCTGACAATAAGGCATCATCAACCATCCAGCATTCCGTAAGCGGATCAATCAGTGAATTCATTCTCTAATGAGCACCTATACTGTATCCCTAGTGTCCCTACACAAGCAGCTATGAGACCAGTCGCATCCATCATATGGACGGGTATACAGCACACCAGTCTGTCCGGTTATCACGATATCCCTCTCGAGTAACCTATGACCGGGATTATTTAGGATATGTGTTTAAAGGTGAATCGATCTCACTATTGTGATCTCATCACGATCCGATTCCCATTGCCCAAATCCAAGGATATCACAATATATGTATGCATTTATGCAATAGTTATAAAGTGATATATGCCAAAATATAATAAGCAAAAAGATTCTATATTAAGTCACACGTGCCATCACTCACGTGATTGGCTTGCTGGGCACCTATGACTAGCAGATGGAAGGCCACGTGGGTCAATCTAATTGCCTCACGTTTACTGACTTAATATTATCGAGAGATGTTTCTATGATTTGGTCTCCTAATATGACATGTCATATATATACATATTTAATATATATCTACATCACATGTAAATATATATACATATCTAGTATGTGTATAAGCAATTACACCATATGATCATGGACTACAACCTAAAATGATTAGGCTCGAGCCAGTAGGCCTAATCACTCACATCAAGATCTATGTATGCAACGGTGCATCTCCATGCCCTGTGATCGTCCATTTCGTCCTTGTCGGTTCCGTCGACATCTTGATGCATCTTCATGCATCACGATCGTCCGTCTCATGGGTCCCGCTATCGCATCCACGCTCCCGCTGTGCCTCCTCATGTGATTACAACTTAATCATAAGCACGCAGGCCCGACAATAAACGAGAAATATAATGGAGGTTCGCAGACCTCAATAATAATAATCACAAGTACACACATCACACGGTCCATGCTCATCCGTCCACACATCATACATCACATGTATAAATAAATATCATCATGTAGGACTACTAGATAATAATAATAATAAAATAATAATCAACTAAACCTTTTAATTAATTAATATTTTCTGAAATCAAGGACATTATAGGAAAATTCTGAATTCATAGGGGTATTTTCGTAATTTGGACAAAAGACTAAAAATGGAATTTCTCAAATTCCGAGGGGCAAAACTATCTTTTGCCCAGAAAACCCTAATGCTCTTTCCCCTTTTTTTACGCTGCCGCTGCCACCCACCCTTTCTACGGCAGCCTATCTGCACGGGCGAGGGACGCCGCCCTACCGCACAAGCCTTCACGCTGCCGGCTGCAGTGCAATTGGGCGCTTCCTTCGCACACTGCCGCCTCCGCGGTGATGCTGTCCCACCGGCTGATCACCACAGGGGGAGGTTTCACCCATGAGAGGAGCAGGCGGCGGGCGGCGCCACCTGTGGCGCCCTCGCCCATGGGTCGTCACCTATGGCTGCTGCATGCATCTGCAGATCGAGGGCAGCAACTGTTGCTGCCCTTCCTTTTTTTTGTGTCAACAATTTTGACGTCAAAATTCTTCATAAACACAACACACGCAGTTCAAAACCAATCATTCGCACGAACAACCTGGCTTTGATACCACTATAGGGAAATCCTTGGGGGCGACATCATATGCGCAGCGGAAGAACAAGAAAAACAAAATCCTCGAATCCCAAAGAGATGTTCGTCGTCGTTCGAAGATTGGTACGCAAAAAATCCGCGAAACATGAAACTGCGTATAGAGTAGATTGTGTTACCTATGGAGATCGTATATCCCTATTTCCTTACAGATCCTTAGGAGAGGGTGAAGGAGGTCAAGCGTCCTCCTCTCTAGCGGTGATCCAAACAGCAGGGTTGCGACGACGCTCCTCAAAACTCCAGACCTACTCTGAGGTGGAGATGGAGAGGAGAATAGGAAAAAGCAAACAAAAGCTCTCTAGCCCATGGGGCTCTGAATCCCTCCTATTTATAGAGGTCCCCTGTCAAACCCTAATGGGTCCTCCCCTAGTGGGTATTGGATCTGCATCCAATAAGACAAGGGCTCCGTTGGATATCTCATATCCGAACCTCTATTCATCGCAATTCCTACCGTATGTGTGTGACCCTCTAGGCCCAATATCGAGCTGGCCGTGAGTCATACCTGTCAGAACTCCTTCTAACTTCGGTGAATTATTATCTCTGTAATAATTCACTCGACTCATCGACTACTTTTTGTACTTAGGCCACTACCGTAGTAGTCCCTAGACGATATAGGGGGGGAATCCAATCCATTGGACCTGTCGTCCTCGCTTATCGTGTACCTATAGTCCCTCATCCATCTAATATACCAAAGACCAGATATCGAGCATGGTGTTGTCGACCCACACGGTTTCTTCTCGAAGTCTCGTTCTAATCGGATTCTCCTTTGAGAACTCTTTCTCTCAACCCGAATGACCCCTGGCCAGGGATTTGTCTGAGCAAGAACACATGGGATATTCCTCTCATGACGCCTTGAGAGTGGATGATCCTCTATCGACACTCAATAGCCCTCGTGAAGGTCGACTACCACTCCCAATGACCAGTTGTACTAGATCTGGGACAGCCAAACCTATAAGTCCGGTATCAAAGAGTGGAGCACTCATACAGGACATCCTTGGTGTCTCAAGTCTAAGGACCAGATACACCACTAGGGACTACGGAATCATTTGTCGACAATAAGGCATCCTCAACCATCCAGCATTCCGTAAGTGGATCAATCAGTGAACTCATTCTCCAATGAGCACCTGTACTGTATCTCTAGTGTCCCTACACAAACAGCTATGAGACCAACTGCATCCATCATATGGACGGGTATACAGCACACCAGTCTGTCCGGTTATCACGATATCCCTCTCGAGTAACCTATGACCGGGATTATTTAGGATATGTGTTTAAAGGTGAATCGATCTCACTATCGTGATCTCATCACGATCCGATTCCCATTGCACATATCCAATGACATCACAATATATGTATGCATTTATGCAATAGTTATAAAGTGATATATGCCAAAATATAATAAGCAAAAAGATTCTATATTAAGTCACACGTGCCATCACTCACGTGATTGGCTTGCTGGGCACCTATGACTAGCACTTCGGATGCGCTTGAATCATCCTACGTTGCCTTGAGCGCCTTTTTCTTTGATGTTCTCTTTTTGGCTTGAGGGTAATCGTTCTTGTAGTGTCCCAGTTTTTTGCATTCATAGTAAATCACTTGGTCCTTCTTGTGTTCGAACTTATTTTTTGTATTGTTTTTAAATTTGTTCTTTCTTAAATATTTTTTAAATTTTTGAGTCAAAAGTGCAATGTCATTGTCACTGTCCTCATCACTTGATGTTCCTTTCAAGTGGTCTTCTTGTGATGTGAGTGTCATATCCTTCCTGTTCTTTGGAAGGGGGTTCTCGAGCTCATCATGAGCTTGACATGTCATTTCATAGGTCATTAGAGACCCATTAAGTTCTTCAAGAGGGAATGTTTTAAGGTCTTTGGCCTCTTGAATTACCGTAACTTTTGGATCCCAATTTTTAGGGAGGGATCTTAAGATTTTAGTTACTAGTTCAAAGTTAATAAAATCTTTACCAAGAGCTTTGAGTCCATTGATGACATCCGTGAAACGGGTGTACATGTCTCCGATGGACTCACTTTGTTTCATTCGGAAAAGTTCATAAGAGTGCACAAGGATGTTGATTTTGGACTCTTTCACTCGGCTAGTGCCTTCATGAGTGACCTCAAGAGTTCTCCAAATATCAAAAGCCGAATCACAAATTGAAACACGATTAAATTTATTTTTATCTAGTGCACAAAACAAGGCATTCATAGCCTTTGCGTTTAAAGTAAAAACCTTCTTCTCCGATTCATTCCATTCGCTCATCGGAAGAGAAGATTTTTAAAATCCGTTTTCGACAATAGTCCAAAGTTCGAAATCCATGGAAATGAGGAAGATCCTCATACGGGTCTTCCAATACGTGTAATCCGACCCATTAAACATAGGTGGACATGTGATAGAGTGTCCCTTATGCATGCTGGAGTAAGCCATCTCTCTTGGGTATTAAACCAAATATGAGAGTGAGCCTTGTTCTGATACCAATTGTTAGGATCGGAGCGGCACTAAGAGGGGGGGGGTGAATTGCAGCAGTAAAGTGCGATAACTTTTCATGATTTAAACACTTTTCGGAAACTTCGTACGATAAAAGCAATGTTTTTGTTTAAAATTGTTTCGATTGCATTTTAACTTGAAGGGATAAGTAAGACTGAGACAAAGCAGTATAGCATTAAAGTGCAAATGGTTTGTAGTAATGTAAATGACAATAAGTAAATGCAAACCAGAGATCACGCCGATTTTACAGTGGTTCGGTCAAGTGACCTACATCCACTTGCGAGGCCTCTCTTCGGTGAAGCTCCCACCTTCCACTAGCAAATCTCTTGAAAGGGAAGGGTGAATACCCCTCTTACAACTTTTTACAAGCAGTTCACTCTCTTACAGATTTTCAATAAGAAAGTAGGAGGTGAACACTAGCAAATTGAAAACAAGGCTAGCTAAGACTTTTCTAAGGCCTTTCTCTCAAACACTTGCTACTCAAAAAGTTGTTCTCTTAGCTGAGATTTGAGGGGTATTTATAGGCCTCAAGAGGATTCAAATTTGGGCTCCAAAATTTGAATTCTCTTTGAGTTCCCGATGCTGGCGGTGCCACCGCCTGTCAGTGTCAGACACTGACAGTGCTGGGCGGTGCCACCGCCCAGCCCAGGCGGTGCTACCGCCCAGCTCTCGGGTGCTGGGTGGTGCAACCGCCCAGTCTGGCGGTGCCACCGCCATACCCTTCGGTTCACTTGTTGGGCTTCAAATTTAGCTCAAACCAAGTCTAATTTTGGGCCCAATTGGCCCCTAACCAGGATATAGGATTATCTCTTAATCTTAATCCTAATTACAAGTGAACTACATAACAAAACACATCCTAAGCAAGTTTTCAATCGCGAACGTCGAGTATTGTTCCGGCGAGCTTTTCGACGAACTTCTTCCGACGGGCTCCCAGCAAGCTCCCGAACTTGTGATGACTTTAATGAGTAGCCGAGCCTTCTCGGTGATCTCTGTGAACCTCCGACGATCTCTTTGGCGAACATTAAAAATTCCGACAGGTTCCCGATTTCTTCTTGGTTGGTTCCGGCAGCATCTCCGACGATTCTTCGGACTCTTAAACGTCCATCGAACTTGACTCCGGTATCCTTGCTTTGTGTTTTCTGGTTATCGTAGTTAATCCTGCACACTTAACTCAATAATATGGATTATATCATTTAATCTATCAATTGATTTTATCATCAAAATCCGAGATTCAACATGAACATGTTAGAAGATTGGACGTCGGGCGTCGGGCCGATGGATCAGTCGACGTATCGACAGAAGGCTTTGAGCCATGGATTCGGATATCAGGCCAAGAAGAGTGGACATTGCGCTAAGGATATCAGAGTTGCGGAGTCAATTGACCAATTGGACAATAGGCCACAAGAGAGGACGATGCGGCGAAGAATCGGATGAAGCATCGAGGGACCAATGACATGCTGGACCACTTGATTAGATGCTTAGGATTAATTGTCTAGATCGAAGTTTTGTTTTACATGTGTAGGATTAACTATGATAGCTTGAAGATATAAAGCAAGTCTATCGGAGTCAAGTTCGATGGGTGTTCGAGAGTCCGCCGAGAGTCTGAAAGTCCGAAGATTCGTCGGAAGTGCTGCCGGAACCAACCGAGAAGAAATCGGGGACTTGCCGAAGTTTTCGAAAATCTTCCAAAGAGATTATCGGAGGTTCGTGGAGATCACTAAGAAGGTTTGACTACTTGTCAAAGACTCGCTGAACTCACCACAAGATTAGGAGCCTGCTGGGAGTCCATTGGAAGAAATCCGAGGGTGTATCGGAAGTCTGCCGGAAGTTCGTCGGAAAGCTCGCCGGAAGGAAACTCGACGTTGCTAGTTAAAATCATGCTTAGGACTATGTCTTAATTTCATAGTTTATATGTAATTAGGATTAAGATTAATAGTTAATCCTATAACTTGGTTAGGGCCCAACTAGGCCTGAATTTCGACTGGTTTAGGCTAAGTTTGGAGCCCAACTAGTGATCTGAAAAGTCTAGGCGGTGGCATCGCCAGTACACTGTCGGATTGGGCGGTGGCACCGCCCAGCACCCGAGAGGTCTGGTAGTGGCACCGCTAGTACACTGTCAGTGTCAGACACTAACAGGCGATGGCACCGCCACTGACAGGCAGTGGCACCACCAGCACCGGAAACCCCAAAGTAATTTAAATTTGGAGCCCAAATTTGAATCCTCTTGGGGCCTATAAATACCCCTCAATTCTCAGTAGAGAAGACAACTTTTGAGAAGTTAGAGATTGAGATAAAGCCTTAGTAAAGTCTTTAGCAAGTCTTGTTTTCAATAGCTTAAGTGTTCACCTTCCTCTTTCTCTTTGAAAATCTATAAGAGTGTGAACCACTTGTAAAAGGTTGTAAGAGGGGTATTTGTCCGTCCCTTTCAAAGTGATTTGCTAGTGGAAGTTGGGAGCCTCGTCGAAGAAGGCTTCGCAAGTGGATGTAGGTCATTTTGGCCGAACTACTTTAAATTGGTGTGTTCCTTGAATGTGTGAGTGTTTATCTTTCTTAAACTGTTATTTACATAGCAGCAAGCTTTCGGTTTTTGTCTTCTCACTTTACTCGAGCTACTTTCACCAAGTCATTCATTGTCGAATCGAAATCTCTACATATTTACGAAATCATTTTCAAACTTATGAGTTTTAATCCGCCGCACAAATTTAGCGCACCCCCTCTTAGTGCCGCTCCTATCCTAACATCCTTTGCCTAATTTTTCACTTATTCCCTCTTGGATTCTCAACCTTTTTTTTATTGAAGCCCAAGTGTTGAATCTTGGATTTTGATGATGAAACTAATTGATTGTGTTTAGATGTTTAACTACATTTTGAGTGATGCAGGTCTACTCGATCAGGATTAGACAATTAACATAAGAGGAATTGACGTTGCGCCGGAGGAGATCACATCAATATATTGGATGGTAGAAGGCTTCGGACGTCGGGCATCGGGCCAAGGAGAGCGGAATTGCGCCAAGGATATTGGGGTTACAGATGTCAACCGCCGATTGGGCAACAAGACGCAAGAGAGGACGATGCGCTGAAGAATTAGATGAAGCGCCAACCAATGACGTGTCGGGCAACAGAATGTCAATTCGCGTTGTAATAATTGTCTAGATCATAGCAGAGTTTTGGCTTGTGTGTGTAGGATTAACTACGATAACGATGAAGACATAAAGCGAAATAAAGTGTCGGAGTCAAGCGCGAAGGATTCGTTGCGAGTTCGAGAGTTTGATGAAAGTCCGAAGGTTTGTCGGGAATGCTGTCGGAACTAGCCGAGAATGAGTAGGGAGCTTACCGAAGGGTTTTTTGGAAGCTCGCCGGAAAGTTCATTGGAAGTTCGCGGAGCTCGCCGAGAAAGATCGGAGCTTACCAAAGAAGCTCGTTGGAACTCGCCAAGATCAAATCGTGAAGTCTAGGAGCTTACCGGGAGTCCATAGAATAGTTTCTGAGAGTTTATCGGAAGACCGCCGGAAGTTCGCCGGAAGCTCGCCAGAAGAAGTCTTGACTTGTGGACTTTGTAATAGTTTAGGAAATGTCTTTAAATTCATATTTAGCATATTAATTAGGGTTAGGATTATGTGTTAATCCTATAACCCAAGTAGGGGCCAATTGGGCCCGAGTTCAGACTGGTTTGAGCCAAGTTTGGAGCCCAACCAGTGAGTCGAAATAGTATAGGCGGTGACACCACCCAGAACCCGAGAACTGGGCGGTGGCATCATTGGACTGAGCGGTGGCATCGCCCAACACCCGAGAGGTCCGACGGTGGCACCGCCAATACATTGTCAGTGTCAGACACTGATAGGCGGTGGCACCGCTAGCCTCGGAAACCCAAGAGAATTCAAATTTTGGAGCCCAAATTTGAATCATCTTGGGGCTTATAAATACCCCTCAATTCTCAGCAGAGAATACAACCTTTGAGAAGCAAGAGATTGAGATAAAAGTCTTAGCAAAGTCTTTAGTAAGTTTTTGTTTTCAATAGCTTGAGTGTTCACCTCCCTCTTTCTCTTTGAAAATTTGTAAGCATGTGAACCACTTGTAAAAGGTTGTAAGAGGGGTATTTGTCCTTCCCCTTTAAAGTGATTTGCTAGTGGAAGTTGGGAGCCTCATTGAAGAAGGCTTCGCAAGTAGATGTAGGTCATTTTGACTGAACCACTTTAAATTGGTGCATTCCTTGAATGTGTGAGTTCTTACCTTTTTGAAACTATTATTTACATAGTAGCAAGCTTTTGGTTTTCATCCTCTCACTTTACTCGAGCTACTTACTCTAAGTCATTGATGAATTGAAATCTCTATGCATTCACGAAATCGTTTTTAAACTTACGAGTTTTAATCCGCTGCACTAATTGCCCCCCCCCCTCTTAGTGCCGCTCTGATCCTAACAATTGGTATCAGAGTCCGGTATTTCTCATTTCGTATTTACACCCGAGAGAAATGGCTCTTCATGGCTTTTAAGAGGGCTTTTCGGTTATTCGTCCACCGTTGTTTAACGGATTGGACTACATTTATTGGAAAACTCGAATGAGAGTTTTCTTGATTTCTATGAATTTGGATTTATGGAATATTGTTGAAAATGGTTTTCAACTTCCCTCTAAACCGATGAACGAATGGTCGGATTTGGATAAGAAGTATTTTTCTTTAAACGCAAAGGCTATGAATGCATTATTTTGTGCTTTGGACAAAAATGAGTTCAATTGGATTTCTATATGCGAAACGACTTTTGATATTTGGTGAACACTTAAAGTCACGTATGAGGGAACTAGTAGAGTCAAAAACTCGAAAGTTAACATTTTATTGCATGATTTTGAGCTTTTTCGAATGCAACCAAGCGAGACTATAGGCGACATGTACACCCGTTTCACGGATGTCATCAATAATCCAAGAGTTCTTGGTAAATCTTTTTCGAATTTAGATCTCGTAAGCAAGATCTTAAGATCCCTTCTAAAAAGGTGGGATCCTAAAATAACCGTAATACAAGAAATAAAAAATTTAAATGATTTTCCATTAGAAGAATTAATCGGGTCATTAATGATCTATGAAATGACACTTTTGAAACATTTTGAACCCGATGAGCACTTGAACCACCTTCCAAAGAATAGGAAGGATTTGAAAATCCGGACAAATGAATACCACTTGAGCGATGACTCAAGTGATGAGGACAATAATGAACTTGAACTTCGAACGCTAAATCTTAATAAGTTCATTAAACAAAAATCTAAAATAAACAATGAACTTGAACAGAGGAAGAGGCCAAAGAAGAGGAAGGCAACCAAGGATGAATCAAGAACTTCAAAAGGTGAAACGACGAATTGGGCTTTGATGGGCTTCGACTACAAGGTAAGTAACTCAACTCTCTTGAATTATTTTGAAATTACTTGATGTTTTTCATGAGTGCTTAATTTAGATAGTAGGAATAGGAAATAAAAAATTATTTTTCAAAAATTATATCATGTTTTACTTTTTAGCATCTTTTGAAAAATTAAAAAATTTGATCATGAAAAGTATATTACTAAGGTTTCATGCATGTTATGTTTTGAAATGTTGAATGATGTATGCAACATTAGGGATGATAATTATATGATATGTGATAATGCTTAGGATTAATCCATGCATGTGTATCTTGATGATTTTATGTCATGCATGAGTTTTTGAAGTAAATGTTGATTTGAAACTCTCATTTTAGATTAACATGTTTTTGGTCTAATCGTTTTTATGACATATTAA
Source organism: Musa schizocarpa (assembly GCA_900464855.2). Classification (NCBI taxonomy): domain Eukaryota; kingdom Viridiplantae; phylum Streptophyta; class Magnoliopsida; order Zingiberales; family Musaceae; genus Musa; species Musa schizocarpa. Next base: position 39,249,836 of record LS990923.1, on the reverse strand, counting down.
GATGACATAGTGCATGTACATCTATGTATGAATTTCTTGATTGTCTTTTGATGATAGATGTGTTATCATGTTGTGTTTGGTCTTGACAGCTTCATGACGAAACTTATGTTTTGATTTTAAATGATGATACATGTTTTCACAAAAGACTTGAATACCCTCACATGAAATCAATTGTATGAAATGGAAATAAATTTTCTATCCTATTGAAATTAATGAATTTATTTTACCAATCTTGTGAATCTCATGAAAATAAACATGATGAATATTTTGAAAATAAATGAGTGTATCATGCATTTGGTCTTAATGATTTCTCTTGAACATACTTTTTGAAATCATAATGATGAATATCAAGATATTAAAAGGATGTTATCATGGAATCATGCTTGATGATTTGTTGTACGAAATTTATCTTTCCGTCTTAAATGTTGACACTTGTTTTATTAAAGGTAAAGGCATGCTTATAAGAAGCAAATCACATGAATAGAAATTTATAAAAACGAAATGTAATCCTCTATCTTATCGACTTTTCAATAAATCTATGCTTATCATGTATGAATTTATTGAATATGACTTTGAGGATGATTTCAGATTTCACAAATGCTTGATTCATACTTATGACATGAGACACATTTTAAATATGAATCATGTTCAATGCTTCAATCATGTTATATCTCCCTTAATTCATTTTGTTCTCCTAGATTTATTTACCAAAGAGGAGAATCTTCCGAAAATGAAATAATACAAATGAATCACTTATCGATATGTCTTTTTGAAATATCTTTTTAATGTGATGTTGATAATTTGAGATGCCTATTGGAATTCATGACATGAGATAATTGAATCCTTGACTTACTCTGGCTTGAAAATAGATGTTTAAAATCTTGCTTGATGAGTTGTTTTATAAGATTTTGCCTTTACGTCTTGAACTTTCATGCTTATCTTGATTCAGCATATAATGACTAACGCATGCTTAGATGAAAAAGAATCACTTAAAAAATGCTTTTCCCATCTGATCGAGATTAATGATTTCATGATATTTTGTGAATCTCAAAATTGATTTTGATGACTTGATTATGAATTTCAAGTTAACGATTTGATTTAAATGAGTTTTATCTAAATCATAATCTTGATCTTGTAAAATCAAATAATGTCTTTTGTTATTCATGAATTGATACTCACAATATGAAAGTATTGGTATTCATGACTGGAGTTTGATTGAAACATTGCATGCTTAAATTAATCATTCTCCTATGTTTCAAAAATTCTTTAAATGTCTTATGTGATGATTGAAAATTAATTTGCTTTATGATAAATCTATGTATACCATTTTGAATCTCTTGAAAGTAATGTTGAGATTTTGATGAATTTGACGATTTGAATTTGAATGAGTTTGTATTCGAATTATGATCTTGACTTCTTGGATTTACTACTTGAGATTTTTTTTAATCGCAATCTCTTCTTTGTACACCTACAATTTTTATTATTTATAAAAAGAAGAGATTTGATAAAATGAATCATTGTTGACTTAATGTTCGGTATCATGAATACTTTATTATCATACATGAAAATAGTGATAAATATTTTAAAAATAAATATTTGTATCATATTATATGATTTTACATTTTGTGCATGATGAGTTATAGTGATGATTGAAACAATGATTGAAATGATATGAATGATGATTTAGAATCATGCATATAATTATGAGTTTATATGTTTTGAAAATATATATGTTGATTTGGTATTATGCATGCAATAATGATGCACACAATGATGAAATATTCATGATAAAATTATTATTTTCATATTCATGACTTGAATCTTCCTTTCTTTTTGCCAATGACAAAGGGAGAGAAAGAGTTGCTAATGTGCTATCTTGAATTGATGTAAAGGGTCATCTCAAAGAGAAATTAGCTATCTTGCACAAGTCAAAAAAATGCAAGAACTTGCTTACTTTCTTGCACATCTAAAGAAAAGATACAAATGTAACACTTGCCAAATTATTTGATTGCCTCATGTAAAACATAGTCCCTTACTAGTTTGGTATTTTGCTAAGGAAGCAAAAATGACACTTCTCAAAAGAGAAGAAAGAGCTTGCTTTCTTAAACATCTTTAATTTGCTAGCTAGTATGTAGTAAAACTTGCATATTGTAAAAGTTGCTAGCTTGTAGAGAAGCAAAGAATTGCTATTTCGAAAGAATAAAAAAATGCAAAACTTAGAAAACTTGCAATATAATTGCTCTTGTCATGCTTTGTATCAAAAATAGGTTGATATCCTTAAAAGCATCGTATTAAATTTTTTAGTATCGCAATGTATCACATGTATCGCAAATTGAAATTTTTGATATTATTATCATATCATGTTTAACAATTGATGTCTTTCATGACATGATTTCTTTGCATTTTTGTCTTGTATGTATCATGTGATGATTGAAATATTGATTGATGCAAATTCATAATTTAAGTAAAAGTCTAAATTATTGGTTCCTCTCCTTCTTTTCAACAATGACATAGGGGGAGAAAGATTGCTAGCTCAAGGCAAATGCTGGCTAGCTTGTACTTTTCTTTTCTTTTCGACAAAAACAAAGGGGAGAAAGCTTTTGCTAGTTAGAACATATAAAGAAAAGCAAAGTACAATCTTGCACAAGAAGCAAGTGTTGAATTGTCATGATTGAACTTAAGAATCATACTATGCTTTTGTGCTTATATGTTGTGATGAAAATCTAGCTTCATGTTACAAAAACTTGCATTTCTTTTAAAATAGTTAGAGCTACTTCTGCTTTTTGTTGATGACATAGGGGGAGAAGTATATTGATGACTTCATGCATTGAATTGAATATTTTATATATTTGCATGATGGTTTAAATAATATGTGATGAATGTTACTTGGATTTGGTATAAACCAAGTATTCTATCAATGGTATATTGATAGTGGGAGTTTGGTTAAACTCCGGAGAGTTAAGGTTAACTATGTTAGTCATCAATTAGTTGTCATCATCAAAAAGGGGGAGATTGTTGAATCTCAGATTTTGATGATGAAACTAATTGATTGTGTTTAGATGTTTAATTACATTTTGAGTGATGCAGGTCTACTCGATCATGATTAGACAGTTGACGCAGGAGGAATTGACGTTGCACCGTAGGAGATCACATCAAGATATTGGACAACAGAAGGCTTTGGACGTTGGGCATCGGGCCAAGGAGAGCGGAATTGCGCCAAGGATATTAGGGTTGCAGAGGTCAACCGTCGATTGGGCAATAAGCCGCAAGAGAGGATGATGCGTTGAAGAATCGGATGAAGCACCAACCAATGATGTATCAGGCAATAGAATGTCAATTCGCATTGTAATAATTGTCTAGATCGGAGTAGAGTTTTGGCTTGTGTGTGCAGGATTAACTACGATAACGATGAAGACATAAAGCAAAATAAAGTGTCGAAGTCAAGCGTGAAGGATTCGTTGCGGGTACGAGAGTTCGACGGAAGTCCGAAGGTTCGTCGGGAATGCTGCCAAAACTAGCCGAGAATGAGTAGGGAGCTTGCCGAAGGGTTTTTTGGAAGCTTGCCGGAAGGTTCGTTGGAAGTTCGTGGAGCTCACCGAGAAAGATCAGAGCTTGCCGAAGAAGCTCGTTGGAACTCGCCAAGATCAAATCGTGAAGTCTAGGAGCTTGTTGGGAGTCCGCAGAATGATTTTGAGAGTTTATCGGAAGACCACCGGAAGAAGTCTTGACTTGCGGTCTTTGTAATAGCTTAGGAAATGTCTTTAAATTCATATTTAGCATGTTAATTAGGGTTAGGATTAGGTGTTAATCCTATAACCCAAGTAGTGGCCAATTGGGCCCGAGTTCGAACTGGTTTGGGCCAAGTTTGGAGCCCAACCAGTGAGCTGAAATAGTGTAGGCACTGGCACCGCCCAGAACCCGAGAACTGAGCGGTGGCATCGCTGGACTGAGCGGTGGCACCGCCCAGCACCCGAGATGTCCGGCGGTGGCACCGTCGGACTGGGCGGTGGCACCGCCAGTACACTATCAGTGTCAAACACTGATAGGCAGTGGCACCGCCAGCCTCGGAAACCCAAGAGAATTCAAAATTTGAAGCTCAAATTTGAATCATCTTGGGGTTTATAAATACCCCTCAATTCTCAACAGAGAATACAACCTTTGAGAAGCAAGAGATTGAGATAAAAGTCTTAGCAAAGTCTTTAGCAAGTTTTTGTTTTCAATAGCTTGAGTGTTCACCTTCCTCTTTCTCTTTAAAAATTTGTAAGAGTGTGAACCACTTGTAAAATGTTGTAAGAGAGGTATTTGTCCTTCCCCTTCAAAGTGATTTGATAGTGGAAGTTGGGAGCCAGATTGAAGAAGGGTTCGCAAGTGGATGTAGGTCATTTTAACCGAACCATTTTAAATTGGTGCATTTCTTGAATGTGTGAGTTCTTACCTTTTTGAAACTATTATTTACATAGCAGCAAGCTTTCGATTTTCATCCTCTCACTTTACTCGAGCTACTTTCTCCAAGTCATTGATGAATTGAAATCTCTATGTATTTACGAAATCATTTTTAAACTTACGAGTTTTAATCCGCTGCACTAATTCACCCCCCCCTCTTAGTGCCGCTTCGATCCTAACACCAAGAACGCTAGTTCTAAGGAAGAATGAGGTAAAAAAACTTAACTATTTCTTATCTATACCTAGAGTTTTTGTTTAATAGTTTATAAGCCATTATTCTCGATTGATTTTGGGTGACCTAAGGTTCGAATTAAAATTTAATTTTTTAATATATCGTGTATGATTATGTTGAAATTCTAAGACTTTTTGAATGACTAATCAAAATTTTATGCTTAGAGTTATAGATTTATCAATCAATCTAAAGCATATAGAATCTCCTATTTTTTTTGTAAAAAAGTTTTGTTTTAGATGAATTGGCACCTTTATAATTCAATTTTATTATAATAGAAAAGGTGATGATAGTTAAATTGAGAGAGATTTAGTCTCTAAATGATTTTGTTCTAAGTTAAAATTTAGTGTTTATTTTATTTTATATGTCTTCTCATTTTCTATAAAATTTCATAATAATACAAGATGGTTTAATCAATAAGAAAAGTGAAGAAGATTACTTTACAAAATTGTGTAGTTGCTAGATTAATAGCAATTAGGTTATTTGATTATAGAGTGAATTATGGATAAATTTATAACATCCTAATTAATATTATATTAGAAGAGGGCTAAACTAAGATAAACCTATAAGGGTTTGATGGGTGTACTATTATCAACTTCACTTTAAGTATTTTGATTAATAATTTAACTAAACGAAGTTAATAGGTCAATTATCTTATTATGGTAGCTCATGACATTTGGTACTAAGTCGGTTTAATATTGGTGTTTAAAACATCAAGCACTTAATTCAGGGAGTTTGTAATTCCTCGATTAGTCTCATGTGGAAAGTGGGTAAGACTAAAACTTATACAGATCTAATAAGTATATTACTATCGATCTTAGTGAAAGGGTTTTGACTAATAGTTTGGTTCAAACAAAATTAATAGACTAGTTATTACAGGTCATGATAAAATTTAAGTGAATTTATAGATTGATTATATTCTAATTTAGAGGAGATTCTATTAAAATTTTGCTATATTATATTGCTATAAATTATTATAAATAAGTAATTCAATATATAGGGTTATTAATTGACATATCTCATAACCATATACTCCAAATTTAATAGGTTTATAACTCCCTAACACACTTGATCATTGAGGACTCTAGCTCATCGTCGGTATCTTCATTTTGAATCAAATATTACTGTAGGGGAAACCCTATCCTTTTAAGTTAGTATATTTTAAAATTATTAATTTTTTGACTATACTATTTTTTTATGTCATTAGTAAATTAAAAAGTAACATTATAACTCTAGCCATGAATATAGAGTATATATAGAACTTGAAGTAGAGTTATATTTCTATACCTTCAATTTATTTCCTTTTTAACTCAATGTTGATGAGACTTTAAATCACCTCTTCTTCTTTTCCCTACAGCACTATGAAAATCCCTTGAGACCCAACTGTAGATCTCAATACCTTGTATGATAGAACCTACCTATACGAAGGGTTGAATCTTGACTAAAGTCTTATCTATTCTAAGAGCCTTGATTGTAATATATAATATTGATTGCGACATATTTTTAGTGGATTTAGAGGTTTGACTGGATCTTCAAACAATACAAAACTTCTTGCAGTAGTATCTATTTAGGATGATTTTCTAAACTCATGAGGATTCTAGGGGAAGATCTTACTTAAAGATTTTCTAGTCTAGGCCAAATTCTAGATAATTTAACCATAACTATGATGGATCTTTGAATTAAAACAAAGACGAGGGCACTACTTTTATTTTGTGTTCCGATATTAATCATGTATGATTTGCTTGTAGCAAATATTAGAGGCGATAAAACATTTTCTTCTTTTGATAGTCTTTCTAAATTTTTGTTAGATGGTGTTAGTTATATATATATATATATATATATATATATATATATATATATATATATATATATAACAAAGTTATCAATTGACTAACAATTTATGCAAGAATGTATCTTAGACATGGTCATGTCCCTCCTACTTTTTTCTTCACTTATAACCTATAGTCTTAGGGTGACTTTTGTACCCATGAAATTTAGTAATTAATTTTTTCTAATTAAAAAAAATATCTTTGTGTTTTTAAAAGTTTCAAATTTGTATTAGCTAAGCTTATTTACACACTTGAAGAAATAATAAATACATTCGAACAAATGATAAAATAAGAAAATTAATTTGTTTTGTTTTAGTTTTGAAACAATTTAACTATTAATTAACATGTGTCTAAAGACATATCTTATCATTCAATAATCAAACCCCTACTCACAACATTAGTCTAATGGATGCAGATTTCTATAGCAAAATAAGTCAGACATTTCAAATCTACTTATTATAATAATAATAATAATAATAATAATAATAATAATAATAGTATAAAATTATTTAGCAGCCATCTCACCGGTGATGTCATGTGGAACACAGTCTTCCTGGCTGACCGCTATTGACAGCCACTATGTGAACGTAAGCATTAGGCAAGCAGAATGCTCCACAACGTGATTACTGCGTTGTGGGCAGTTCATACAGCCACAGAAAGTGCGGCCTCAGTCTATGTTTGACCCTACCTGCTCATCCCTGCTCCACAAAGAAGAATCATATCTCCCAGTAATCATTAGTATATTGACACCCAATCTCCAATAGTAACCCAGTTCAATCCCCCTCCCCCGTCACAATCATATCATCAACAACCAGGCCCGCCGCGCTATGACCTGTCTCCCACCAAAAAGTCAACCCTCTTTGACCTCGCCTAAAAGCCTACGAACAAACAACAGTAATAATTCTTCACACAGATCGTTCACCTTTTCCGTAGACAAATACTTATATCGTAAACAAATGTAAAAACTTTGGGGAAAAAATGAATTTGCTACATCTAATTCTTTAAAGAAGTAATAATTTTTCAAAGTGTGGGACCCATCTGATTGGTGGTACGTGTCGCCTTGTCAGGCGCCCGATACTGCTTTTAATATCACCCACCGGCTTCCGATCCCCGATTCCCCATTTAGTAAAATGGCATTTATAACCAGAAAAATTGGAAGAGATGCATTATAAATCCTGCACATTAATCACTTCGTTTACATACCTCGCTGTAGATCGAGAGGATAATTTCATTTGCCACTTATTTTGAGCGTTCAACGATGTCGGAAATATATTTAGAAGCCTTCTAAGGGGTAGTGTGGTTCATTAAATTCCTCGATCCAACCTTTTTCTTTTATCCGCATTATTTTTATACAAGAGTTCCTAATTTTGTGAAAAGAGAAAATTAAAATGACAGGGCCGACGTGGTAATAACGAGGAAGAATTAGGGGCAAACCGTCATTTGAACCTACCCAAGTCGACCAACTTTCTTGACCGGTTCCGCGCGAGCGCAGCTCCTACGGGCAGGTTCCGGTGTTGGATCAAGTTCCCAGGGCTCCGGAGAACGCCGGAGAATCCCGACTCTGCAGGTTGGCTTCGCCGCGCTTCTGGCCCGAAGCTAACCGGCGGGCTTAGGCAGATGGAGAAGCCCGAGACGGCGCCGACGGTTCCGTGGTTAGCCGCGAACTGTCGCTTCGGCCTTAAATTCGACTGCCGCCACTCATCACTGGAGTACCCGCTGACGTCTTCGTTCTCCATCGCCGGCGACATTCCACTCTTCACCGCGCGGCACGACCTCGGCGCCCTCCACGGCGGAGGAGCCTCCTCCTCCGCGGCCGACCAGAGCTGAGACTTCTTCTTCTTCTTCCAACGGCCGCGGATCAGCGCCGAGAACCAAGAACCAGAGGCCGAAATCTTGGGAGCTCCCAAAGCGGTCTCCGCCTCCTCCGACCTGCGATGCCCAAACAGGGTCCTAAAAACGGAGAACCTCTGCGTCCGCCCGCCGTCGATCTCGCGGAGCCTGTCGCAACCGGATGCCGCGCTGAAGGTTGGGCCTACCTGGGGGGTGCTGAAGAACCACTGGTAGTGGTGGTGAAGGCGGGGATGACCAGGGGAGGCGTCAGATCCGACGGACCTGCGATGGGCGACGTAAGGAGAGACGGATCGGTGGAACACAAGGGGAGGCTGCGGAGGCAGCGGCCACGGTGGGTCCGATCTCCAGCGGCCGTAGTTGTAGTTGATGGAGGACTCGTTCTGGGCGGCGATGAGGGCAAGAAGTCGCTCCCGGAGGCAGGAGGCACAGACGCCAGCGTCGCACACGCTGGGGTGACTCTTGCACGTCATCGCTCAGCCGCCTCAGCCACCTCGTCGTTGCTGATCCCCCGCCACCCTCCTCGTCCTCCCCCTCCCCTTACTGATCTTGCCATCGACGACGCCCCTCTCCACGTCCCAACTAAATCTGACGAACTAGGGTCGGAGAGAGTCAGGGATGACGCGCTCTTCCTGCCTCGCCCGTTTCCCAAATCAACCAAATGGAGTTCTTATATGCAAAATTTTGTTGACATGTTGCCCCGAAATAGTTTGATCGTGCCCAATAACGCAGCGTGACAAGTGGGTCCCACGATGCTGTTGGTTATTACTTGGACATCTCATTCTTGTTTCAGGATAAGTCACTAGTACCTGAGGAACAGGATATCTCTGGGCCATGTGCCGCTCGCACGAAATGCTGCAACTAACTTAGGTCAATGACGGCCGGAATATCAAAAACACTTATCTCCTCGTTCGCCGTCCCCGGCGGTCGTACCTTCTGCTGATTGAAGAACATCTTGAGGCCAAAATGCGACCCTGCGAGTTATTGCCCCTCTTTGTAGGCTTCTGTTACAAGAGAAGACTTGGCGCGATCACGTCGACGGTGGAACGTATACGGCGTACGGGATACAGTTTGCGTCGAAGAAGAGGGTCCGGAGTGATGTCCGTCTGATATTGAACGGACGTTGGATATGGCACGAAAACCGAAACTGGGTTCGGCGTTGAGGACCGCACCGCTGCCAATTTAATTCATTGGGTGGCAGTACCTGTCGCTGACATTGCCATGTCGCACAGACAACATGAAATCAACGTACGCTAGATTGCAACCAAATTAGATCTATCCGATTGGAGCATTATGCACACAAGATAGGCTGTCTATTAAATGCGCCACATACTGGACCATCACCCGCAATTGATTCCTCGGTCATTTGTGTCTCACCAAATGGTCCAAAGTACGTCTACTTTCGCTTAATGTGATCAATTCAATAGATTTAATCTCGATGGTGTCTGTTCTATACATCGTCAATATCCTTTAATATACTTGTGAAATAACTATGATGTTCCTTTTTGGAATTGATTAAAAAAGATGTGGAATTGTTCTTTATATATTCTTATATGACTTTCGTATTTATTATTATTCGACATTTTAACCGTAACCTTTCAAAAATACTTAAAGAGCAACAATAGCAACAATAAGAGCAAGGGGAGAGAAAAGACGATGTGAGTGATCTTCATCAACTAACTCAAATGATTGATGATTTGAAGGAGATATCCATGCTCTAGTGCGCATCTTCTTCCTCACAAAACTTGGTGTACTCCTTGGATCCCATCAAAGATTTTACTTCGGATGGGTCACTGGGTCGAACCTTGATCATCCATCCATCTTCATATGGGCTGGAGTTGATCTGAACAAGAGAATCAAGGGAATAATTCGACGAGGTCATGTTCATTTCAGCTGCTGTTTCCAGTATGAATCACTGCAAAGATTGAGTTGTCTGATGGATGAAACTTGAGGGAGGCGGAGCTGCAGGAATTACCAGGCCAGGGGTTTCAGTGAGCCTGGTGTTGATCTCAATGACTTCACCCGAGACAGGGGAGTTGACGTCGCTTGTTGTGAGAGACCAAAAATTGCTTTTAAGATTTTTCTCTATTAAATTTTGAAAGATTGAAATTCTTGAAAATTAAAAATTGATTGCTCCATATTATCCCATGACTTCTCTAATTATCTCAAAAGGTGGAGGAAAAATTATCAAGTTCATATGGAAGAATAAACAGAAGGTTTTAAGTTTTCGGATTGGATTGATTTAGGAGAATTTTATTCACTGTACTTTGTTATGTTTAAGAGTAAAAAATTTTAAGTTTTCTTTGTGAATATAAATAGAAGGTATCAAACTAGTTAAAAAAAAATATTCACTATGTTTTAATTCGTTTTCATTATTGATTATCTTAATTAAGGGTGTTTTTCAGCACAAAACTTTTTCCATTACATTTTGGACAAACTTTGTACAGAATTTATCATTAAAACGAAAAAGACTAAAATTTTGAGAAGCCACTCGGAAAGCAGAAAAAATGAGATCTAAATATGTTCTTGGATGCAGTGATGGGGATATAAACAAGAATAACCTTTGTATAGGAACAAATACTAGAAGACCAAAATACGCAGCGGAATAAAATGGAAACACAATCAAGCAGAACACCAAGATATACGTGGAAAACCCCTTCAATGTGAAGGGTAAAAACCACGGGGCAAACTAGAGATAATTCACTATGAGAATAATGAATATACAAATCTCAATCTCTTGCCCAAAACCCAAGCATCAACCACAAGAGAATAACTGGGATACAAGGATCACGCATCGCCCACAATATCTAAAACCTCCCAAGTAATCACAGCAAGAGCCTCTTGTAGATTTGATCTAACTTTGAGATGAGAACAACTGCTAGATGATTGTGAATAGTCTCTCTGTTGTCCTTGTCTTCTTCCCTTTCTTTCTCTTCCCTTTTCTGCCTTGTTCTCCTTCTTCTCTTTGGAATCTCGTGGCTTCCAAGATCTGCCTCGTTGCTGCCTTTTTTATAGCTTTTAATCTGCCTCTCAAACGTAGCCACCACACCCCCCTAATCTTAATTAGGGGTTAGGTTAAGAGGGGTGTGAAGGTGTGGGATCAAAGCCCACATGGGTGAATATGGGCCATCAAACAACCTCCCCCCTTCGACCCATAAGGGAGGCTGTCCCATGACTCATCAATGTGAAGCCATACCAACCAACCGTTTGGCATATCTCCCCGTCTTTCTTTTGTTAAGGTCTTCGTCAACATGTTCGCTCCGTTGTCATCTGTATGAATTTTCTAAAGCTTAAATGCTTCTCTTCAAATACATTTCAATCCAAAGTGGTATCGACATCTATATGCTTTGACTTGGAATGAAACATTGGGTTCTTACAAAATGGATGGCACTCGGGTGTCACAATGCACCACATAATTTTCCTGTTTTCACCCCAATTCTTGTAAGAATTCTTTTCATCCATAACATTTTTTTGATACCTCTCAGAGTAGCAAAGAATATATTCTCGCCTTCGCGTGGTGGAGAGAGCAATACACCTTTTTGAAACACGGATTGCCATGACACAGCCTCCCCCAAAAAGTAAGTACATAACCCAAGTAGACTTCCTCATATCTATATCTCTTGCCATATCTCAGATTCATGTGTAACCTGTTAACGGTGGTCCACCTCCAAAGCTTAAACAAACCTTAGAGCTCCTCCGAGATATCTAAAAATCCACTTCATCTTTGCCAAGTGCTTTTTGCACTGGATTTGCAAGAAATGCTAGTAACACCAACCATGCGTATCGATGTCCTCCCTCATACATACCATTGCATACATTAAACTTCCAACTATCAAGCATAAGGAACCTTTTTGCATTTTCTCCTTCTCCTCATCACTTGACGGACTCTGTTTCGAAAGCACAACTTGAAGTGACCCGCAAGAGGAGAACCAACTGGCTTAGCATTGCTCATACTAAATCTTTCCAATACCTTCTCGATGTATTTCTCATGTGACAAAAATCTTCTTGTTTTTCCTCGTCACGAGAAATCAGATGCCCTAGTATTTGCTTTTCTTTGCCCCATGTCCTTCATTGCAAAAAGACTCACTCAGTTCCTTCTTCAACCACAAATTTTAGACATATCTTTTTTCCAAGAATAAGCATGTCATCAACATAAAGTAAGAGAATAATAAAATTCTCACCAAACCATTTGATGTACACAAATGATCTCTAAGTCGTTCTTTTGTATCCATTTTTCATCATAAATGAATCAAACTTTTCATCATACCATCGTCTTGGAGCTTGCTTTTAGCCCATACAAGCTCTTCTTCAACTTGGTGCACAAAATTATCTTTACCTTTGACTTTGAAGCCTTCGGTTTGCTCCATATAAATTTCCTCCTCCAAATCACCATGAAGAAAGTCAGTTTTCACATCTAACCGCTCAACCTCCAAGTCCCGCTAGCAAAGAATACTAAGAGCAACACGAATAGAAGACATTTTAACAACAGGGAAAATATCTCTTCAAAGTCAATACCTTTCTTTTGACCAAAGCCTTTCACAACCAATCTAGCTTTGTACTTTTGGTTGAGAACAATATTCTTGAGTCTTCAACCTAAAACCCACTTGTTCTTCAAGGCCTTCATTCCATTTGGTAGCAAAGACCAAATCATAAGTGTGGTTCTTCTAAGAAGAGCATCCATCTCTTCCCGCGATAGCAACTAACCACTTCTCTTTTCGCTCACGGTAACTCTCTGGTTCACCAGATCGTTAAGCATCACATACTCATCTGTAGAGTATCTTCGAAGGTTGACGTTGTCTAGAAGATCTTCTCAATTGAGGTTCTCAGGGAACTTGCTCTCCTACTTCTTCTTGCTCAACATGTCCCGTGGTAAATCAATATCGCTCTACACTATTTTCCCGCATCTCCCCCATCACCCCGATATCTTTGGAGGAATAATCGGGTCACAATTTGCTAATCCTTCTACGAAGTCTTGGTGGTGCCTTCTTCTTCAAATCCTCAAAGGTTTGATCCTCAAAGAAGACCACATCTCTACTCCCGAACACCTTCGCGCTTTTACGATCCCAAAGCTCAGAATCAAAACCGATCATGTGAGTAACCAAGAAAAATACATTCTTTAGACTTACCATTTAGCTTGGACCTCTCATTATCCGGAACATGTGCAAATGCGACAACCAAACACTCTCAAATGCCTCAGAAGAAACATCTTTCCTGACCATACATGCTCTGCAACATCACCATCTAGGGTCAGTACATGGTGATAAGTTGATCACATCAATCTGCAGTCCTCAAAGCCTCATCCCAAAACCTTTTGGGTAGCTTGCTTTGTGAAAGCATACATCCGATCTTTTTTTCATGATGGTGCGGTTCATCCTCTCTGCAATTGCATTATCTTTGAGGTGTACCAGAACTGTCATCTCATGTTGGATCCCATGCGACTCTGCAATAGTCATTAAACAATCCCATATACTCACCACCATTATCTCGATCTTATGCATTTCAATTTCCTTTTTCTGTCTCCCTTTCAACCCTGGCATGAAACTCTTTGAAGACATTAATAACCTGATCTTTGGTCTTCAAAGCATAAGCCCAAACTTTCCCGGAAAAATCATCTATAAAAGTGACAAAATAAAGTGCACCACTTATACCAAGAACATCAATAGATCCACCAGAGTTTTTTGTCCTCAAAGGACCACATACATCTGTATAAACACGGTCTAAGGCATGCATTTTTTTAGACAAAGCAAAGACTAGCAAATGAAACTCTATGTTGTTTACCCCACCAAACAATCAATACAAGGGTTCGATGTATACCTCGAGATCTGGTAATACCTCTCTCTTGGAAAGAGCTTGCAGCCCCTTCTCGCTCATGTGTCCCAATCGCCTATGCCACAACTTCATACTGAAGTCTTTCTCTGTAGCATTTAACTGCTCACCATAAGCTTTAGCCTGCAACCTGTACAAAGTATGACATTTCTTTCCATTAGCTATAACAAGAGAACCCTTACTGAGCTTCCATTGCCCTCTGTGAAATCTGCTTTCATATGTTGAATCTCGGATTTTGATGATGAAACTAATTGATTGTGTTTAGATGTTTAACTGCATTTTGAGTGATGCAGGTCTACTCGATCGGAATTAGACAGTTAACGCAGGAGGAATTGACGCTAGGCCGAGGAGATCACGCCGGGATATTGACGGCGAAGGCTTCAACGTCGGGCATCGGGCTAAGGAGAGCGGAATTGCACCAAGGATATCGGGTTTCGGGAGGTCAACTGCCGATTGGGCAATAAGCCGCAAGAGAGGACGATCTTGCTGAAGAATCGGACGAAACGCCAACAATGGCGACGCAACGCGAATATCGATTCGCGTTGTAATAACCGCTGTCTAGATCGGGAGTAGAGTTTTGGCTTGCATGTGCGGGATTAACTACGATAACGATGAAGACATGAAGCGAAACAAAGTGCAAAGTCAAGCACAAAGAATTCGTTGGGAGTTCAAGAGTTCGACGGAAGTCCGGCGATCGTCGGAACGCCTAGCTTAACTAGCCGAGAATGAGTAGGGAGCTTGCCGGAAGGTTTTTTTGGAAGCTCGCCGGGAAGGTTCGTGGGAAGTTCGCAGAGTTTGCGAGAAAGATCGGAGCTGTCAAGAAGCTCGCTGGAACTCGCCAAGATCAAATCGTGAAGTTTAAGAGCTTGCGGAGTCCGCAGAATGGTTTCCAGAGTTTATCTAAGACCACGAAAGTTCACCGGGGCTTCGTAAAGAAGTCTTGACTTATGGACTTTGTAATAGCTTATATAATGTCTTTAAAATTCGTAGTTAGCATGTTAATTATGGTTAGGATTAGGTATTAATCCTATAACCCAAGTAGGGGACTATAACATCAGAGGTGAAAACAAAACAGAGGTGAGTCAAAAAAACTTCAGAAGGGGTGAAAACACTATAGGCGGTGGCACCGCTGGGCTGAAGGTGGCACCGCCCAGCACCCGAAAGTGCTTTGCGGTGACACCTCCTGGCTGGCGGTGGCACCAAAGCACCAACGCCGGGCGGTGGTACCTTTATCGGGTCGGTGGCACCGCCAAAGATCGGAACCCAAAGAGGATTTGAATTTTGGAGCCCAAATTTTGGAGCCCAAATTTGAATCCTCTTGAGGCCTATAAATACCCTCAAATCTCAGCCGAGATCACAACTTTTTGAGCAGCAAGAGTTTGAGAGAAAGGTCTTAGAAAAGTGTTAGCTTGTCTTCTTTTCAATTTGCTAGTGTTCACCTCATCTCTTCTCGAAAATCTGTAAGAGATTGAACCGCTTGTAAAGAGTTGTAAGAGGGTATTTACCCTTCCATTTCAAGAGACTTGCTAGTGGAAGGTGGGAGCCTCATCGAAGAGGGGCCTCGCAAGTGGAGTAGGTCATTTGACCAAACCACTCTAAAATCGGCGTGATCCTTGGTTTGCATTTCATTATTGCTATTTACATTATTGCAAACCTTCTTATATGCTTCAGTTCCTTATTACTTTTGCTTTGCACATATTTAAGAATACGCTTTCAAGATTAAGCTTGTCAAGTTCCGCTCTTATCATAATTAGAGATTTTTTTAAAACCGTTTTTTAATCCGCCGCACTAATTCACCCCCCCCTCTTAGTGCTGCTCCGATCCTAACAATTGGTATCAGAGCCGGTATTTCTCATTTCGGATTTACACCCGAAAAATGGCTCTTCATGGCTTTCAAGAGGGCTTATCGATTTTTAGTCCACCGTGTGTTTAACGGATTGGACTACACTTATTGGAAAACTCGAATGAGAGTTTTCTTGATTTCTATGAATTTGGATATATGGAATATTGTTGAAAATGGTTTTCAACTTCCCTCTAAACCGATGAACGAATGGTCGGTTGGAGAAGAAGTATTTTTCTTTAAAACGCAAAGGCTATGAATGCCTTATTTTGTGCTTTTTAGACAAAAATGAGTTCAATCGGATTTCTACGCATAAACGGCTTTTGATATTTGGCGAACACTTGAAATCACACACGAGGGAACTAGTAGAGTCAAAGACCGAAAAGTTAACATTTTAATGCATGATTTCGAAGCTTTTTCAATGAAGTTTAAAGGAAACCATTGTTGACATGTACACCCGCTTTACGGATGTCGTCAATGGTTTACAAACTCTTGGCAAATGTTTCTCGAATTTTGAACTTGTTCAGAAAGTTTTACGATCACTTTCTAAAGTTTGGGAATCAAAAGTTACTGGCAATACAAGAAACAAAAGATTTAAATATTTTTCCACTTGAAGAACTTATCGGCTCATTGATGACATATGAAATGGTGCGCAATGCACATGATGAACACAATGAACACTTGAACCACCTTCCAAAGAATAGGAAGGATTTGGAACTTCTAGACAAATAAATACCACTTGAAATGATGACTCAAGTGATGAGGACAATGATGAACTTGAACTTGAACACTAACTCTTAATAAGTTCATTAAACAAAAATCTAAAATGAACAATGAACTTGAACGGAGAAAGAGGCCAAAGAAAAGGAAGGCACCCAAGGATGAATCAAGAACTTCCAAAGATGAAAAACGGCGAATTGGGCTTTGATGGGCTTCGACTACAAGGTAACTAACTCAACTCTCTTGAATTATTTTGAAATTACTTGAAGTTTTTCATGAGTGCTTAATTTAGATAGTAGGAATAGGAAATAAAAATTATTTTTCAAAAAAATTATATCATCTTTTTTTTTTTAGCATCTTTTGAAAAATTAAAAACTTTGATCATGAAATGTATATTGCTAAGGTTTCATGTATGTTATGTTTTTTTGAAATGTTAAATGATGTATACAACATTATGGATGATAATTATATGATATGTAATAATGCTTAGGATTAATCCATACATGTGTATCTTGATGATTTTATGACATACATGAGTTTTGAAGTAAATGTTGATTTGATACTCTCATTTTGGATTAACATGTTTTGGTTTAATCATTTTATGACGAATTAAGATGACATAGTGCATGTACATCTATGTATGAATTTCTTGATAGTCTTTTGATGATAGATGTGATATCATGATGTTTTATTTTTGATGTGTTTGGGCTTGACGGCTTTATGAGCTAAACTTATGTTTTGACTTTAAATGATGATACAATGTTTTCACAAAAGACTTGAACACTCTCACATGAAATCAATTGTATGAAATGGAAATGAATTTTCTATTCTATTGAGATTAATGAATTTATTTTACCAATCTTATGAATCTCATGAAAATAAACATGATGAATATTTTATAAATGAGTTGTCTTATAAGATTTTGCCTTTACATCTTGATCTTGAACTTTAATGCTTATATTGATTTGGCATATAAAGACTAAGGCATGCTCATAAGAAGCAAATCACATGAATAGAAATTTATAAAAATGAAATGTAATCCTTTCTTATTGATTTCTACCTAAGAGACCAATAAAACTATCTATGCCATTTTGAATCTCTTGAAAGAAATGTTGAGATTTTGATGATTTGGATGATTTGAATTTGAATGAGTTTTATTCAAAATCATGATCTTGATTCCGTGATATTTACAAATTAAGATTTATTATGAATCAAGATTTTTTCATTAATCGATCTCCTAAGATTTTTCCTTGATTATTTAAGAGGAGATTTTTTCAAAACAAAATATGTCTTCTATTATTATCTTTTCATGATATGATTTTTTATACAATTCCTTGTATTCATGAAATGTTTATCGCATCACCCAATTACTTTCTTCTTGATATTCCTTATGTGGTGATTAAAATTATGCATGAAATACTCTTGATATTATTTTGATGTATACAAATGAAAAGTTATAATCATGAATGATTGGATGAAATTTGACAAGTTAATATCTTCATGATTTGAAATATTTATACTTTGAAATTATGCATGCAATTGCTTTGTATTGTGATGATATATGCATCATGAATACTTTATTATCATACATGAAAATAGTGATAAACATTTTGAAAATAAATGTTTGTATCATGTTAGATGATTTTACATCATGTGCATGATGAGTTATAGTGATGATCGAAACAATGATTGAAATGCGTTAAATGATGAATGTTTGGTATCATGATCAACATGTTGATAAATGCTTGAAAATTTTAATGTTTGAGTATCATGTATGATATGCTTATTAATCATGATTGATTTATTTTTCGGTATCGTGCATGAAAAATAAGGTTATTGAAATTGTGTATGTTTTAATTTGAATATATAATGATGCACAAATAAAAACTTGCATATCTTTTAAAATAGCTAGAGCTACTTCTCCTTTTTGTTGATAACATAGGGGGAGAAGTATATTGATGACTTCATGCATTGAATTAAATATTTTATATATTTGCATGATGGTTTAAATGTTTTTCATAACATGTGATGAATGTTACTTGGATTTGAGATAATCCAAGTGTTCTATCAATGGCATATTGATAGGGGGAGTTTGTTTAAACTCCGGGGAGTTAAGGTTAACTCCGTTAGTCATCAATTAGTTGTCATCATCAAAAAGGGGGAGATTGTTGAATCTCGGATTTTGATGATGAAACTAATTGATTGTGTTTAGATGTTTAACTGCATTTTGAGTGATGCAGGTCTACTGATCGGAATTAGACAGTTAACGCAGGAGGAATTGACGTTATGAGGAGGAGATCACGTCGGGATATTGACGGCAGAAGGCTTCGAACGTCGGGCATCGGGCTAAGGAGAGCGGAATTGCACCAAGGATATCGGGGTTGCGAGGTCAACCGCCGATTGGGCAATAAGCCGCAAGAGAGGACGATCGCTGAAGAATCGCACGCAAACGCCAACCAATGACGTCTTCGGACAACGGAATATCGATTCAGCGTTATAACTGCTCTAGATCGAGTAGAGTTTTTTGGCTTGCATGTGCAGGATTAACTACAATAACGATGAAGACATGAAGCCAAACAAAGTGCAAAGTCAAGCACGAAAGAATTCGTTGGGAGTTCAAGAGTTCGACGAAGTCCCAAAGGATCGTCCCGAACGCCGCCTTTAACCAATGAGAAATGAGTAGGGAGCTTGCCGGAAGGGGTTTTTTTGGCTTCATGGAAGGTTCGTGGGAAGTTCGCGAGTTTGCCGAGAAAGATCGGAGTTTTTTGCGAAGAAGCTCGTTGAACTTCATGAAGATCAAATCGTGAAGTTTAAGAGCTTGCCGAGTCCGCAGAATGGTTTCCAGAGTTTATCTAAGACCACCGAAAGTTCGCGGAAGTTTCGGGAAGAAGTCTTGACTTATGGACTTTGTAATAGCTTATATAATGTCTTTAAAATTCGTAGTTAGCATGTTAATTATGGTTAGGATTAGGTATTAATCCTATAACCCAAGTAGGGGACTATAACATCAGAGGTTGAAAACACCATAGGCGGTGAGTGAAAACACCGTGAGCGGGCTGAAAACACTATAGGCGGTGGCACCACCTGGGCTGAAGTGGCACCGCCCAAAGCCCACCAGAAAAGGGTGACACCTCTGAAACTGGCACCGTGGCATTTAACGAAGGGCGGTGGCACCGCCAAACATCGGGAACCCAAAGAGGATTTGAATTTTGGAGCCCAAATTTTGGAGCCCAAATTTGAATCCTCTTGAGGCCTATAAATACCCCTCAAATCTCAAATTGAGATCACAACTTTTGAGCAGCAAGAGTTTGAGAGAAAGGTCTTAGAAAAGTGTTAGCTTATCTTCTTTTCAATTTGCTAGTGTTCACCTCATCTCTTCTCAAAAATCTGTAAGAGATTGAACCGCTTGTAAAGAGTTGTAAGAGGGGGTATTTACCCTTCCATTTCAAGAGACTTGCTAGTGGAAGGTGGGAGCCCTCATCGAAGAGGGGCCTCGCAAGTGGAGTAGGTCATTTGACCAACCACTCTAAAATCGGACGTGATCCTTGGTTTGCATTTCATTATTGCTATTTACATTATTGCAAACCTTCTTATATGCTTCAGTTCCTTATTACTTTTTTTGCACATATTTAAGAATACGCTTTCAAGATTAAGCTTGTCAAGTTCCGCTTTATCATACTGAAAGATTTTTTTTAAAACCAAAGTTTTAATCCATTGCACTAATTCACCCCCCCTTAGTGCTTTCTCCGATCCTAACATCATACTCTTCATCATCTAGTCTTTCAACCGAAATTAAATTTAGCCTCAAGTCAACCACATGCCTCACATCCTTAAGTACCAACTTACGCCTGGTTGGTCTTTAAATGGATATCACCCATGCCAATGATGTCTCATTGTGCCATGGTTGCCCATCTTGACAACACCAAAGTTTCCGGACCTGTATGTAGTAAAAAAAACTCCCGTGGTGTAGCATGATAAGAAGCACACTGTGGTCAATCACCCACTCAAGATCGACACACACAAGAAAAAATATCATCGAAGGAGACAAAATCAAATAATCACCACCACCGCATGTAGTTGTAGTATTATCCTTTGACTCTGTAGACTCCACTTCTTTTCCCTTTTTTTGTTCTTCTTAGGTTGCTTACATTGGTTCTTGTAATGTCCTTTCTCACCACGTTATAGCAAACAATATCTTTTCTTGATCTTGACTTGCTCCTACCCATACGAACTGCTTCTAGACTTTGACCTTCCTCGTTCTCTCGAGATAAGTGCACGTGAATCATTCCCGAGATGTTGCCCGAACTCTTTCTTCTCAACTCCTCATTCAACAAACTGCTTGTTACTTGACCTATAGTGACAATACCATCTGGCGCAATTACTAAGGAAACCACCAAAGTCTCCCAACTTTCCGGTAATGAACCGAGAAGTAACAATGCCTGAACTCATCATCAAGAGACATTCTCATAGAGGATAACTGGTTAGTAATACTCTGCATTTCATTCAAATGCTTTCAAAGAATGAAACCCCTCTCTATATTTTAGGTTCACAAGTTTTCGATCAAAAAAAAAAGCTTTGTTGCCAAATGTTTTTCTTTCATAGAGACTTTCCAATTTTTTCCAAAGAGAATATGCAGAAATTTCAATAGAAACATGGTGAAATACACTATCATCAAAGCCACCGCCTAATAAATCCAATTGTTTTTTTCGATCTAACCTCTTCCACTCATCATCTATCATAGGTTGTAGGTTTGACTATCCCCTGCAAAGGTCCATACAAATCTTTGCAATACAAGAGATCTTCCATTCTTGGTTTCCATATCATCCAATTATTTCCATTCAAACTAATCATGCGAGAAATATTCTTCGGCCTCCATATTCAAATACAAAAATTAAATCACCAAAACCCCGCCTACCCGGTTGATGGGGATATAAACAGAATAACCTTTGTATAGGAACAAATACTAGAAGACCAAAATACGCAGCGGAATTAAATGGAAACACAATCAAGCGAACACCAAGATATATTGGAAAACCCTTCTTCAATGTGAAGGGTAAAACCACGGGCAAACTAGAGATAATTCACTATGAAATAATGAATATACAAATCTCAATCTCTTTCCCAAAACCCAAGCAACAACCACAAGAGAATAACCTGGATACAAGGATCACGTTATCGCCCACAATATCTAAAACCTCCCAAGTAATCACAGTAAAGAAGAGTTCATGTAGATTTGATCTAACTCGGAGAGATGAGAACACTGCTTAGATGATTGTGAATGCAGTCTCTGCGTTGTCCTTGTCTTCTTCCCTTTTTTTCTCTTTTTTTTTTCTTGTTCTCCTTCTTCTTCTTTGGAATCTCGTGGCTTCAAAGATCTCCTTGCCTTTGCTTTTTTTTTATAAATTTTTAATCGCCTCTCAAACGCAGCCACCACACCCCCTAATTTTAATTAGGGTTAGGTTAAGAGGGGGTGTGAGCTATGGGCTGATAAAGCCCACATGGGCTGAATATGGGCCATCAGCCCAACATGCAGGAGAAAAAGGTTTTAGTAGCACCTGGGCGTGATCGGTGATGCCGACGGTCGCCACAGATCCCTCCTGCTTCACCCACTCGTGAGAACCAGTATACTTCAATCCTTCGATAACTGCAGTCAAACATGACAATTCTCATGATATCTCTTTGATATAGAATGCAAAACATACTTCATTGTTTATCCAGTCTTCACTGATGAAGTTCTCAGTGAGGACTCCGAGAGAACAAGCTGGCACAGAATGCATTCAGTTTCTGCAAACTCTCTCCATGCAAATGGAGAAGTATCCCACATCCTTGAAGAATACTTCTCAGTGGAGTGAAGGGCAGATGCTGCAGGCGGTAAGAGTTTCTTACCAGAGGAGAAACTCCTAAAGATGGAGAAAGCAGGGAAAGCAGGTCTGATGCTACTGCAGGAGATCCTGAGTGCATTGGCAGTAGAAGAAGCCCACAACTTGAGAGCCATCATATCTCCTTACTTGGAATCCTTTCGTCTGTTTCCTCCTCCTCACTTGTAGTTGGAGCAGAACATACAGGGATAGAGGATGGTTGGATTATGATGGGTTGGATGACTGGTGGATATTCATAGCCTCATCCTTGACAAAGAGGATTATAAATTGCCAATAATTGAGAATTTCTACCACCTATTTTATCATTTCATATCATCTAAATGTGAACTTGGAATTTTTTGTTATTGCCTTGTGCAGCATGTGATTAATTTGTCAAGTAGTAGGATGATGATGGCTTCATATTTTACCAAATGAGCAAATCAAGTGTCACCTACTGAAACACATAATGGAAAGTCATGCATAACAAAACTTGGGATGGACAATACTTTTTGTTAATCTTCTCTTATCTTGTAACATTTCTTGTGCTCCTCTTGTTTGATACATATATGTTTCCTCTTGTATCTTGTTTGTTTATCTGTATGACCGATGATGATGCTTCACCTCAAGTTCTGTAGGTACAGCCTTGTGTCTCTTGTCAAACCATTGATGCAAACACATTCTTTGGTCTCTCCTTGATTCTTCTTTAACTCCTTGATATCACCCAAACTTGATGATGCATCAGGAGACAACAGAGAAGTGATCATTGGGATGAAATTAATAAGCCAATTAAGAACTATTCGTAAATGGGATTATAAAGTATATTATAACTTTAAGTCACTATTGTGTTATGTCTTGCCGTATATCATGTTAGTGTTTGATCCTAAATTATATTCAACTTTGATTAGTAAAAGAAATTATAACATCCTCATTTATTCCTATATCAAAAGTGATAAGATTTAAATTAATTTATAAGAAAGATATTGTACTCTATATATATATATATATATATATATATATATATATATATATATATATATAATAAATCATCTTTTATTTCCTTCCCAAGAATTACAAGATCTCTCTCTCTCTCTCTCTCTCTCTCTCTCTCTCTTGCAGAAAAGACTTCTTCTTTCTTGAGAAAAAGGCACATGCAGCCTACCGATGGAACAAAAAGGCTCACCACATCACCTCTGTCTTTTTACAATTTACAACCTTGTCTGGATTGGAGACATAGAGACGGAGATAGAAGGAATGATGTGCTTCTTGTGAGAGAGGGGATGGTGGGGGAAATGGGAGGATTAACTTGACTCCTCGTCAGACAATTACTTGCCTTATTCTTCTGCTCCTTCTCTACATCCCCCATCCCCCTTCCATTCATTTCCCGAAGCTCTCGAAAAACTCAAATTGATAGTATCTTCTCTTCCATCTCCCTGGCTCCCATGGTATCCTCGAACCCCAAGTAAGCATCCTCTTCTAAAACGATCTCTCAGAGCTTCTCCCTCTAATCCTCTTGTTCTTCTTCAAGCTGCCATCTTTCTCAGTTGTTTATGGTTTTCTTATAGCATTCGCGTCAGGCTTTTGGCTCAAATATGGCAGTTTTTGTCTTAAAATGTTTGCTTGGGAAAGTCGATCTGTTTCTGTTATGTGTTGTTTGATTTTGTGAACGAGATGCAAATTTTAGCATATATGATCAGTACCTGCACCTGCTGCATTCTGTTGTTAATCTGGATGATCGTGACTAATTGTGCCTAATCTGAATATGGTGTTTGTAGGCCATTGCTTTTGCTGGTTACCTGGCGATTTTAGCATCTTTTTATTGTTTACTATTGCTTGTTCTTCTTCAAACTGCCATCTTTCTCAGCATTTTAGGATAGCATTTTGCTTCAGGGTTTTGGCTCAGATATGATACATTCTGTCTTCAAATTATTGGTCCATTTCTGTTGTGTCTTGCTTGATCATGCGGTCAAGCAATTTTTAGCCTGTGTGTGTCAATAGGCCTTCACCTGCTGCAATCCGGTTCTTGTGAATTTGGATGCTCTTGACTAATTAATTGTGCCTGATTTGAATGTGGTTTTTCTAGTTACCGCATTGGTTTCACTGGTTACCGCAGGGTTTCAAGCATCAAGATGCTTCTTTTATTGTTTACTATTGCATTTGCACTTGATTTGTGTATTTAATTCTCTTTGTCTAATAAGTTTACCGAATATGATTTTCGTTTACTAAATCTATGACTTAGTTTCTTCTTTGCTTCAGTAGATCTGATTTTGCTGTGGAGTCTATGGTAGAGATACTGATACATGTAAATGTAGAATAATAATCTGTATATGGGATTATCTTGCATTGCTTTTCTCATGTGGTGGTTTAATGATGTGGGTGTGTAAGAAAGCCTTGATATATCTTATCTTAAACAGATCCAACCTATCTGTGGCTTCAAACGGCAACACGACACCAGCAAAATCCAAGGGTAGCAAAGTAGTCTGGAAGATCTACCGAGTCAGCATGTCTGGTTCACCTTCTCCAGTGAAAAGGGCACCTTCTTTTTTGCCAAATGTATCTTCACCTGTGCTGAAGTCATCTTCTCCTGTGCCAAAGCCACACACTTTCTTGAAGCGACCACCAAAATGGGTAGAGTCCAAGCAACCAACTAAGACCAGCACAAGTCCTGAAGTAGGAATGCAAAACATCGCATGCTAGGCTCAGGTCTTCTTTTGTCTGCTGATTCTTTTTCGGTGTCTTTTTTTATTGTTTTAAGATCATAATCTTGGTTGTAGAACCCACAACGAACATTGAAAGGCTCGAGCTACAAGAAAAGTTGGATGCCATTGCTGAAGATTTAAAGAAAGCAAGGGCGCAATTGGCTTTTGTCGAGCAGGAGAAGGTCCAGGCTATCGAGTTGAATGAAGCTAAGAGATTGGCCAATGAGACAAATGAGAAACTCGAGGCCGCAATTGTTTCTAAGAAGATGATTGAGGATCGCTTGGAGGTTGAGAAGGTTCGGGCCGATGAGTTGGAACAAGAGAGCATTGAAGGTGCACGAAAAAAGGAGGAGCATCAAAAGGAACTCGAAAGCGTCCGAAATCAACATGCTCTGGATGGTTCAGCGCTGCTGTCGATGACTCGGGAATTCCACAAAGTGAAACTTGAGTCAAGTAATGCCAACATTGCAAAGAACACTGCCCTGAGTAAAGCAGATGAAGCAAACAAGATTGCTGAAACGAATGGACAAAAGGTGGATATCTTGTCGAAAGAAGTGAGCCATTTGAAGTCCTTTGTTTGATTCCAAGCTGGATAATATGAACAAAGAAGCAGCAGCGATGATTAGGAAGTTGAATGTGTTAGATTTTGTGGTCGATAACATATATAATATAACTAATTAGATTCTATTGAAATATTTTAGTCAATAGAATAGAAGTTTATCCTAGACCCTCTGCTCTCGTCTATAAATAGACAGGATCTTTAGGGACTGAGGGCACGCACAGATACACATCTCGCACATCTCACAGCGAACATAGTCAAGGGATTACAGTTTTTCTCTCAATTCTTTCCTAAATCAATCTAGGTGGTATCAAAAGGTACGCATCGTTAAACTATATCTAAGTATTTGATTTCAATTCTAACATAAAGGTTATTTTCATATTTAATATAATATATTACAAATTTTTATGCTTATAATTGGTATCAGGTTTTTGAGATCAAATATATTAGATCTATTATTTTGTATGATTGATCCTTTTTCTCTATGATCGACCTTACAGCAAATCTGTTGATGGTAAAGCTACACTGGGTAGCATACATGTTGCAGCGTAGCAAGCGGTAGCTGTACGCGAGCATCACAATGCCGATTCGACGGCCGACCACATACGACCAGAACCCGTCCATGCGACGGTCGGCCGCACATAGGCAGACAACCCAAGCGACGATCGCGTGTGGGTAGGCCTTGCATAAGCGATGGCCGCACGCTAGCAGCAGCCACGCGCGGGCAGGAATCACCGCAATGGCAGTGGTCACACGCTAGCCACGGCCATCCATGCGCGTCATCCGCAAGTAGGAAAGGCCGCAGTAGCCATGCCGCACACACAGACATGAATCGCAGTAGTGGCTGCGCGTGAGTGACGATAGCGCCACACGCGCAGGCGGTGGCGACAAGGCAGATTATGTTGAATCTCATATTTTGATGATGAAACCAATTGATAATTGTGTTTATGTTTTAATTCGTGTTTTGAGTGACGCAAGATGCTTCGATCAAGATGAGACAATTAAAGTAGGAAAAATCATATTCTGCCGGAGAAACATGTCAGAAGATTGGACGTCGGGCCGATGGATCGGTCGACGTATCGACAGAAGGCTTCGGGCCGTGGACTTGGGCATCGGGCCAAGAAGAGTGGGTATTGCGCTAAGGATATCAGAGTTACAGAGTCAATTGACCGATTGGGCAATAGGCCGCAGGGGAGGACGATGCGTCGAAGAATCGGACAAAGCGTCGAGGGACCAATGACATGCCGGACAACTTATTTAATTGCTTAGGATTAATTGTCTCGATCGAAGTTTTGTTTTACATGTGCAGGATTAACTACGATGAAAGTAAGACATGCAGTAGGAGTTACGCCGGAGTCAGGACAATGATCACGTTGGGAGTTCGAGAGCTTGACGGAAGTCCGGACGATCGTCGGAGGTTCTATGGGAACAAATCTGAGAAGTCTAGGAGCTTGCTAAAAGAAGCTCATCAGAACTCGCCAAGAGGATCGTCGCAAGTCCAGGAGTTTGTCGGAAGTCTGTAGGAGTATCGTTGAAGGTCCGTCGGATGTTTGCCGGAAGTTCGTCGGAAGCTCGCCGGAAGAAGCGATTGATGCACCGGAGCAAGCTGTAGTAAAAGTCTTAAGAATTGTCATAGTTAGCACGATGATTAAGTTAGAATTGGGAGGTGATCCCATTAACTTAATTTAGGGGCAATTGGGCCCTTGAAAGAATCAAATTGGGCCCAATGGATCAAACCATTCAGACCCAGATCACCAGCCAGAGGTGGCACCGCCTGGGACGGCGGTGGCACTGCCAGGGCTCAGTCTCCGAGCGAGACTGGGCGGTGCAACCGCCTCTGACAGCGGTGCAACCACCCCAGTCAGGTGGTGCAACCGCCAGACCCCGAAATTCCGGGAGATGACAGATTTGAGCTCCAAATTCAAACTGGTTTGGAGCCTATAAATACCCCTCCAATCCCTGGGTAAAACACACAAGCACAGAGAGATTAAAAGAGAGAAAACACTGCTGCAATCTCTAGAATTTCCCTCCTCTAGCTTTAAGTGTTAGAATTCTATTTAAGAGAGGAGAGTGAGTGCTTGTAAGGGTTGTCTCCTAAACCCAGTAAAAGGAGAAGAGGGGTGTAAGAAGGAGGTTGATCTTCGCCTAGTAAAGGAAGATCGTTAGTAGATGCCGGTGGCCTCGACGGAAGAGGAATCGGAGGAGTGGATGTAGGTCACGATTGACCGAACCATTGTAAACTCCCGTCTTCTCTGGTTTGCATTTACTTTAAGCTAATTATCCTTACTGCAAACCTCCTTCATAGCTTACTGCCTTTTGCGCTTTTACAATTATGTTTCCAAGCTCAGTATTTTTCGAATCGTGTTTAGACGTAAATCGCTTTTCTCGTACGAACATCGTATTTCAGTTTGCGCTTACATTCTGATTTCCATCACAACTGCAAACTACCTTAACAGATTCTTTTTAATTGCTTCGTGCCTAATCTTAATTTAAATAAATTTACGAATCGACTTTTCTACTGAAATCGGTTTTGTCGTACGAACACAGTTTTAAACATTGAAAGTTTTCCGCTGCACTAATTCCCCTCTTAGTGCTCTTGATCCTAACAATTGGTATCAGAGCCCGGTATTTCTCATTTCGGATTTACACCCGAGAGAAATGGCTCTTCATGGCTTTAAAGAGCGTTTTTCGGTTGTTCGTCCACCGTTGTTTAACGGATTGGACTACACTTATTGGAAAACTCGAATGAGAGTTTTCTTGATTTCTATGAATTTGGATTTATGGAACATTGTTGAAAACGGTTTTCAACTTCCCTCTAAACCGATTAACGAATGGTCGGATTTGGAGAATAAGTATTTTTCTTTAAACGCAAAGGCTATGAATGCCTTATTTTGTGCACTTGACAAATATGAATTTAATCGTGTTTCGATGTATGATTCGGCTTTTGATATTTGGAGAACTCTTGAGGTCACTCATGAAGGCACTAGCCGAGTTAAAGAGTCTAAAATCAACATTCTCGTGCATTCTTACGAACTTTTTCGAATGAAGCCTTGTGAAACCATTGTTGACATGTACACCCGTTTCACGGATGTCGTCAATGGTTTAAGAGCTCTTGACAAATGTTTTTCAAATTTTGAACTCATAAACAAGATTTTACATTCTCTTTCTAAGAAGTGAGATTCAAAAGTAACTGCAATACAAGAAGCTAAAAACCTAAATAACTTACCACTTGAAGAACTAATTGGTTCGTTGATGACATATGAAATGGTGCACAATGCACATGATGAACATGATGAACAAAATAACCTTCCAAAGAACAGGAAGGATTTGGAACCCTGGACAAATGAATACCACTTAAGCGATGACTCAAGTGATGAGGACAATGATGAACTTGAACTTCGAACACTAAATCTTAATAAGTTTATTAAACAAAAATCTAAAATAAACAATGAACTTGAACGGAGGAAGAGGCCAAAGAAGAAGAACACAAAGTGGGATGAATCGAGCTCCTCCGAAGACGAGGAGAAAATCAAGAAAAGCGAGGTGGTAAACTACGCCTTAACCGCCTTCAATGAAAAGGTAATCGAAATCCCCCTGATTTATTTTGAAATTACTTGATGCTTTCATGATGTATTTTCTTTTTTAGTTTAGAATTAATTTTCTTAAAAATTACATGTTTAAAAATAAAAATATAAAAATTATGATCATGCTAGTAATTTCAAAAATGATAACATTGTATATTTTATGATAAACAAACAAAATGATTTTGATTGAAAATATGAAATCATAATGTGTATCATGTTTGATTAACATTATTGAATGAAATCATGTTTGATTTGAAGTAATGCATAATGATGTAATGAAAATATTAAATGTTTTTGATACAATGATTGATAATTTTATGCATGAGATTTTAAGTTATACATGATGATAAGCATGTGTTATTCTCATGAGTGTATATGGCAAAACCATGTCCGAATGTATGAAAGTGTTAAATTTTATTTTCGGATTTTCTTGACCATAACAATTCATTTTTGAAAATCTATTGATCTTGATGGTTCTATGATGAAATTCATTTTTCGATCCTAAATGTTGATGTATGTTTTTATTTAACATAAATGAAAAGGCATGCTAACATAAAATCAAATACTTAAAAAAGGGGGAAAATATATTATCAATGAAATCATGAATCTACCTATGTTATGAATTTTGTGAACCATAAAAGTGATTTTGATGATTTAAATTTGAAATGAGTTTTATCAAAATCATGATATTGATTTCTTGGAATAACATGAGATTACCTTTGATGATCATTTTGTTTCATGGAATTTTGGATTCATGACTTGGTCTTACATTTGTTTATGAGATGGTTGAAATTTTCGTACCTTTGAATTCTTCCCTTCTCCTTTCAATTTTTTGAATTTATGCATGTTATATGTTGAAGATTTGTATCATGCATATCTAAGAAATATTAATGTGACAAATTGAATGAGTTGAAAATGAATGATGATTTTTCTCTTAAATATAACTTGTGATATTTTTTAAATAAATCATCATTTTGACTTCTCGACATTTGATACATGAGATTTTATTATAAATCAAAATTTCTCATTAATCAATCTTCTATGATTTTACTTGATATTCTCTTGAGAGGAGATTTTGTAAATGAATCATGATTTTTCCTTGTGAGTTCTTGGAGTTATTACTTGATTTTCTTTTAAAACAAGATCTCTTCTTTGTACTCCTATGATTTTTCTTGATATTTTATTTAAAGAAGATATTTACTATATGAATCATGTCTTCTGGTATTCAAATGATTTTATCCTTCATGACATGATTTCTTTGTATTTATGGCTTGCATGGCTTGAAATGTTTTGGTATGATGCATGCAATGATGAAATATTCATGAAGTTAAAATGATGTATGTAATACTTATGATAATGATATACATGATGTATTGTATATGATGTGTATCATGAATGCTTTAAATGATGAATGTTTGGTATCATGATCAACATATTGATAAATGCTTAAAAATTTTAATATTTGAGTATCATGTATGATATGCCCATTAATGATGATTGATTTATTTTTAGGTATCGTGCATGAAAAATAAGGTTTTTGAAATTGTGTTTGTTTTAATTTGAATATATAATGATGCATAAATAAGATTGATACTTATCTTTGTCATAATATGAAAATTGATATAAGGGTCTTCCCTTGTTTTTGACAATGACAAAGGGGGAGCAAGAATTTCTAGCGTAAATATCATGAAAAGAGGCAAACTAGCTAGCTTGCACAATTCAAGATGAAAGCAAAAATTGTACTTCTCAAAAGAGAAGATGCAAATATAACATTTGCCAAATTGTTTGCTTGCCTCATGTAAAACATTATCTCTTGCTAGTTTGGCATTTTGCTAGCTTGCATATTGTGAAACTTGTATATCGTAAAAATTGCTAGCTTGTAGTCTAAAGAGAAGCAAAAAGTTGCTATCTCAAAAGAAGCAAATGTGTTATCTTGCCTATCTCAAGAGGCAAAAATGCTAACTTGCACATCTAGCAAAACTTGACAAATTTGTATATCTCAAGAAGCAAGAGTTGCTTTCTTGAACATCTCAAAACTGATAGCTTGCATGTTCTAAAATGTTATAATATTGCTAGCTTGCATGATGTAGAACTTGCTATCTTGAACATTACCAAAAGTGCTATCTTGTATGCTGTAAAACTTGCATATCTAAAACTTGATAGCTTAAATGTTCTAAGCATGATATAATACTTGCTAAATTTCTGGCTTCAAAACTGCATGATGATAGAACTTGATGTTATGTTTTTCATGCAATAAGTTGAACTAATATTCCAAACACTTGATTGTGGTACTTCTCCTTTTTGTTGATGACAAAGGGGGAGAAGTATGTTGATGTCATGACATGTTATGCATAAGTTCATGATAATGTGTTGCAAGTATTCATGATGAATATTGCAATGACTTGAATTCAGTTTGAATTCAAGGTTCTATCAATATGCAATATTGATAGGGGGAGTTTATTTAAACTCCGGGAGTTAAGTTTAACTCCGTCATCAATTGGTTGTCATCATCAAAAAGGGGGAGATTGTTGAATCTCATATTTTGATGATGAAACTAATTGATAATTGTGTTTATGTTTTAATTTGCGTTTTGAGTGACGCATGATGCTTCGATCAGGATGAGACAATTAAAGCAGGAAAAATCATGTTATACCGGAGAAACATATCAGAAGATTGGACGTCGGGCCGATGGATTAGTCGACGTATCGATAGAAGGCTTTGGGCCATGGACTTGGGCATCGGGCCAAGAAGAGCGGGTATTGCGCCAAGGATATCGGAGTTGCGGAGTCAACTGGCCGATTGGGCAATAGGCCACAGGAGAGGACGATGCGCCGAAGAATCGGACGAAGTGTCGAGGGACCAATGACATGCCAGACAACTTATTTAATTGCTTAGAATTAATTGTCTCGATCAAAGTTTTGTTTTACATGTGTAGGATTAACTACGATGAAAGTAAGATATGTAGCAGGAGTTGCATCGGATTTAGGACAATGATCACGTTAGGAGTTCGAGAGCTTGACGGAAGTCCGGACGATCGTCGGAGGTTCTGCGGGAACAAATCCGAGAAGTCCAGGAGCTTGCCAAAAGAAGCTCATTGGAACTCGCCAAGAGGATCGTCGCAAGTCCAGGAGTTTGCCGGAAGTCCGCAGGAGCATCGTCGGAGGTCCGTCGGATGTTCGTCGGAAGTTCGCCGGAAGCTCGCCGGAAGAAGCGATTGACGCACCAGAGCAAGCTGTAGTAAAAGTCTTAAGAATTGTTGTAGTTAGCACGATGATTAAGTTAGAATTGGTAGGTGATCCTATTAACTTAATCAAGGGGCAATTGGGCCCTTGAAAGAATCAAATTGAGCCGAATAGATCACACCATTCGGACCCAGATCACCAGCCTGGGACGGCGGTGGCACTGCCAGGGCTCAGTCTCCGAGCGAGACTAGGCGGTGCAACCGCCTCTGATAGCGGTGCAACCGCCTGAGCTCGATCTCTGAGCTATGGCTGGGCGGTGCAACTGCCCCAGTCAGGCGGTGGCACTACCTGAGCTCGGTCTCCAAGCTCTGCCTGGTGGTGCAACCGCCCCTGACAAGCGGTGGCACCGCTCAAAGGCTCAGTCTTCGAGCTCTGCCAGGCGGTGCAACCGTCAGACCCTGGAATTTCGGGAGATGACAGATTTGAGCTCCAAATTCAAACCGGTATGGAGCCTATAAATACCCCTCCAATCCCTGGGTAAAACACACGAGCACAGAGAGATTAAAAGAGAGAAAACACTGTTGCAAACTCTAGAATTTCCCTCCTCTAGCTTAAGTGTTAGAATTCTGTTTAAGAGAGGAGAGTGAGTGCTTGTAAGGGTTGTCTCCTAAACCCAGTAAAAGGAGAAGAGTGGTGTAAGAAAGAGGTTGATCTTCGCCTAGTAAAGGAAGATCGTTAGTGGATGCCGGTGGCCTCGACGGAAGAGGAATCAGAGGAGTGGATGTAGGTCACGATTGACCGAACCACTATAAACTCCCGTCTTCTCTGGTTTGCATTTACTTTAAGCTAATTATCCTTACTGCAAACCTCCTTCATAGCTTACTGCCTTATGCGCTTTTATGATTGCGTTTCCAAGCTCAGTATTTTCCGAATCGTGTTTATACGTAAATCGCTTTTCTTGTACGAACATCGTATTTCAGTTTGCGCTTACATTCTGATTTCTATCACAACTGCAAACTGCCTTAACAGATTCATTTTAACTGCTTCTTGCCTAATCTTAAGTTAAAGAAATTTACGAATCGACTTTTCTACTGAAATCGGCTTTGTCGTACGAACGTAGTTTTAAACGTTGAAAGTTTTCCGCTGCACTAATTCACCCCCCCCTCTCTTAGTGCTCTTGATCCTAACAGATTAGGGTTTTTGGCATAATTATGGTTTGGCCCTCGAGGCTAGGGTTTTGTGAAATTATAGTTCTACCACTTGCAAAATTTGTAATTCTAGTTTATATTCTATCAACATATTTATAGTTTTGCCCTCGGGTCTAATTTCTGCCTGATTATAATTCTGCCCTTCATAAAT
Source organism: Musa schizocarpa (assembly GCA_900464855.2). Taxonomy (NCBI): domain Eukaryota; kingdom Viridiplantae; phylum Streptophyta; class Magnoliopsida; order Zingiberales; family Musaceae; genus Musa; species Musa schizocarpa. Next base: position 39,215,863 of record LS990923.1, on the reverse strand, counting down.
CGTATATTTTTTATTTATATCCTATCAAATATTTATAGTTTTATCACTATGAAATTGAGAAATTTGATTTATATTCTTAATTATAAAATTAATAAATATGACTTATTATAATTATGATTGAATTTAATCATGATTATATTTGGACTATTTGATTGAAATTAATTTTTGATTAAAAATATAAATTATGGTTTGGTTTTATAGTTTTCTCATATGAATTATTGATTATACATGTGGTAAATAAAATCAAAACCGAATTTTTATTCTTGGAATTTTATTTACTTATTCACATGTATATATTTAAAATTATGAAATAATATTTACCTTTCATAGGAAGGCATGATTTATTTGTTATCATGATTATCATATAAGTTTTCTTTTACTGATTAATATTCAATAATTATTATGGTTATTATTCTATTATTGAACTACTTATCATTAATGTTCAATAATTATTAGGATTGTTATTCTATTATTGAACTGCTTAGCATTAATATTCAATAATTATTATGATTATTATTTTATTATTGAACTGCTTAGCATTAATATTTAATAATTATTATGATTGTTATTCTATTATTGAACTACTTAGCATAAATTAAAGAAATTTGATGAATATTATTTGTAATTCATCTCCCTAAGTTTTATTTGACTTGTAATTGTCAAAGTGGTAATTATAAATTTTTTTTATCATTTATAGGATATTTTAAATTTTATTTTATATTATTGTATTGGTCTTGTAACTACCAAAATGATCTAGACTAATGACTTATAAAATAATATTAAGGAATTAGTCATAAATGATATTAAGAAAATAATATTCATAATGATACATATAATTAAAAGATTTAGATAATCCCAAAGGAGAATCTAATTCAAATAATTATGTGATGGGGTAGGATGATACTGTTTTGGATATCCTTGCAATTTAGGGTTGTATACCCAAAGGTAACAATACTATTCCACAAGGATGGTATAAGTCCTCCATAAGTATTCTTGGGTGAACACTACATATGTCAATATTTCACCCAAAGCTGTAATATAGATGATATCAATAGTTTATTAATTTTTGACAAACTCAAAGCATTAATATTATTTTATATTTTTGTAGTAGTACTTCTGCCTATACATTCTTATACTTCTAATTTCTCTATACTCTCTGAATCAAATTATTCAGAATGGTTAGAGCATATGAAATTTACATTGGGTATATTAGATTTTGATTTATCATTGCTTGTTGAAAAACCTGTAGACTTAATTGATGAAAGGACTGTATAATAAGTTAATGAAATGAAGGCTTGGGAAAGATCTGATAGGTTTAGTTTAATGTTCATAAGAATGACGATTGCAAATAACATAAAAACTTCATTACCGATTGCAACTAGTGCACAAGAATATTTAAAGATTATTGAAGATAGATTTAAATCTGTTGATAAATCATTGGCTGGCACATTAATGAAAGAACTGACTACATATCAATATGATGGTACTCGAGGAATTCAGAATCACATCCTTAATATGGCCGACAAAGCTGCAAAACTTAAAGCATTAGGCATGAATGTTAATGAATCTTTCCTCGTACAGTTTATTTTTAATTCCCTTTCTTCTCAGTTTGGCCCATTCAAAATTCACTATAATACAAATAAGCATAAGTGGGACTTGAATGAGTTAACTAACATGTGTGTTCAAGAAAAAATGAGATTAAGATAAGAAAGTTTATATAATGTCATGACTATTACTCAAGAAGCTGGTAATAAGAAAAGAAAATTGAAGCATTATCCATTAAAGAAATTTGTCAGATCTAGAAATGTTAAACAGACTAATGAAAAGCAAGTCTTTACTATAAAATGCTTCTTTTGTGGCAAGAAAGGAGATGTGAAAAAGGACTACATTAAACGCAAGACTTGGTTCGAAAAGAAAGGTATTAACTCGACCTTTGTATGTTTCAAATTAAACATTACAAAAGTTCCTTCTAATATTTGGTGGATTGATTTTGGTACTTCAACTTATGTTACCAATAACATGCAGTGATTTTTTTTAATTCGAAAACCAAAAGAAGATGAAAGATTTATTATTATGGGAAATAATCTGAAAGCAAAAGTGATATCAGTGGGAACTTATCGTCTACGCTTAGAGATGAGTCACCTGATTGATCTTGTTGACACATGTTATGTTTCTACTATTTCTAGAAATTTAGTTTCTCTATCTAAAATTGATGTGTTAGGATATTGTCTTTCTTTTAGTATTGGTAAACTCAGTATATTTTATGATTAAAAAAAAGTTGGTTCTGGAATTCTATGTGATGGTTTGTACAGAATTAATTTAGATCTTGAGTTTGTAAAGACATTAATGACCCTATAATCAAGTGTTGGATTGAAATATAGTTTCAATAATGAAAGATATTCTATATTGTGGCATAGACGATTGGGGCATATTTCCAAGGAAAAAATTGAAAGATTAGTGAAGGATAATATTTTGGAACATTTAGACTTTACTGATTTTGATGCTTATATAGATTGCATTAAAGGAAAGCAAACTAAATATATAAACAAAAATACCATAAGAAGTAAATAACTCCTTGAGATTATTCATACTGATATCTACGGACCACTCCATATTCCTTATTTTAGTGGAGAAAAGTATTTCATCACATTTATAGATGACCTGTCCAGATATGACTATGTTTATCTAATACATGAAAAGTCTTAAGCTATTAATACTCTTGAAGTGTACATAAATGAGGTCAAGATATAATTAGATAGAAAAGTTAAAATTATCATATCCGATAGGGGTGGTGAATTTTATAGCAGATATGATGGATCTAGTCAGAATATTGGTTCTTTTGCTAGATTCCTAGAACATCAAGGTATTTATGCTCAATAGGCATTACCAAGTGTGCCATAGTAGAACGGTATTACTAAAAAGCAAAATCATACTCTTATGGATATAATTAGGAGTATGATAAGTTATTCATCTGTATTTGAGTCGATGTGAAGAGAAGCTCTTAGGACAGCTATGTACATCTTGAATAGGGTTCCTAGTAAGTCATTTCTATCAACTCCATTTGAGTTATGGACTGGTAGGAAGCCCAATCTGAGACATTTACATATTTGGGGATGTCCTACAAAGATAAGAGTATTCAATCCACATGAAAAGAAATTGGTTCCAAGAATTATTTTAGGATATTTTATTGATTATCCAAAAAAATCCAAGGGATACATATTTTATTGCCCTAACCATAGTATGAGGATAGTAGAATCTGGTAATGCAAAATTCCTAAAAAATGATGAAATCAGTGGGAGTGAAAAATCTCGGATGATTAATTTTGATATTGAGGAGATTCAGGTTAATTCTCCTATATCATCTCTTATTCAAGAAATTATTGTTCCTCAAATCAATGAGAGTATTGATGAGGATGAACAACAAAATAACATCAAAGAACTCTCACATGACATTGATGTCGCCACTAATGATCTTGTAGAACAATCACAATTGGTAGTTTTGAGAAGATCTCAAAAGAAAAGGAAACATACCATTTCTGATGATTATGTAGTATATATACAAGAATCATATTATGATATAGGTGTTGAATCTCGTATTTTGATGATGAAACTACTTGATATATGTTTATGATTTAATCTACGTTTTGAGTGACGCAGGATGCTTCGATCAGGACGAGACAATTAAAGCAGGAAAATCATGTTGTGCCGAAGGAACATGTCAGAAGATTGGATGTCGGGCTGGTGGATCGGTCGACGTATCGACAGAAGGCTTCGGGCCGTGGAATCGGGCATCGGGCCAAGAAGAGCGGGTATTGTGCCACGGATATCAGAGTTGCGGAGTCAACTGACCGATTGGGCAATAGGCTGCAGGAGAGGACGATGCGCCGAAGAATCGGACTAAGCGTCGAGGGACCAATGACATGTCGGACAACTTGGTTAATTGCTTAGGATTAATTGTCTCGATCGAAGTTTTGTTTTAAGTGTGCATGATTAACTACAATGGAAGAAAGATATGCAATAGGACTTGTGCCGGAGTCAAGAAAATGATCACGTTGGGAGTTCAAGAATTCGACGGAAGTTCGGACAGTCGTCGGAGGTTCTGCGGGAACAAATCCGAGAAGTCCAGGAGCTTGCCAAAAGAAGCTCGTTGGAACTCGCCAAATGGATCGTCGCAAGTCCAGGAGTTTGCCGGAAGTCCGCAGGAGCATCACCGAGGGTTCATCGGATGATCGACGGAAGTTCGCCGGAAACTCGCCAGAAGAAGCGATTGACGCACCGGAGCAAGCTGCAGAGATTGTCTTAGGATTTATCGTAGTTAGCACATTGATTAAGTTGGAAATGGGAGGTGATCCCATTAGCTTAATCTTGGGGCAATTGGGCCCCTAAAAAACCGAAATTGGGCCGAATGGAGCTACCCATTCAGACCCTGATTGCTGTGGGAGGTGCAACCGCCCAAGACAGGAGGTAGCACCGCCTGAGCTAAGTCTCCCAGGGAGACTGGGCGGTGCAACCACCCCAGCCAGGAGGTGCAACCGCTTGGGCTCAGTCTCCGAGTGAGACTGGGTGGTGCAACCTCCCTTGACAGAGAGGTAGCACCGCCGGAGCTCGGTCTTCGAGCTTTGGCAGGCGGTGCAACCGCTTGAGCTCAGTCTCTGAGCCAGACTGAGGCAATGCAACCGCCCCTGACAAAGAGGTGCAACCGCCTGGGCTCATTCTTCGAGCTCTGCCAGGCGGTGCAATCGGTCCAGTCAGGAGGTGCAACCGCCTGATCCCGGAATTCCGGGATTTGATAGTTTTGAGCTCCAAATTTGAACTGGGTTGGGGCCTATAAATACCCCACCCATTCAGCACTGAAAGGAAAAAGACATACACCGAAATCTTGATCTTTTTCTGTGATTCTTAGAGCTCAAAATTGTTGTAAAGTCCAAAAGTTCTTCTCCCTCTTTTCTTCCAAGTTCTGAGTTGTAAAGAGAGGAGAGAAAATTTCTGTAAGGATTGTCTCCTAAGCCCGTCAAAAGGAGTGAAACTGTAAAAGGGCAGTTGGCCTTCGCCTATTGAAGGAAGGCCTCTAGTTGACGTCGGTGACCTCGTCGGTGGAGGAAGCCAAAAGTGGAGAAGGTCAAGATTGACCGAACCACTCTAAATCTTGGTTTGCATTTACTTTGAGCATTTTATCATTACTGCAAACCTCCTAAATAGCTACTGCCTTCTGCGCTTTTACGAACGAGTTTCTAAGTTCATAACTTTCCGAATCTGCGTTTAGACGTAAATCAGCGTTTTCGTACGATCATTACATTTCAGTTTACGTTTATGTTTTGACTCCAATTATAACTGCAAACTGCCTTCTTCACATTTACAAAATATATCTCAAAGTTCAGTATCTTCAAAGTTGACGTTTAGACGTAAACCAGTTTTATCGTACGAACATCGCATTTCAGTTTGCGCTTGCATTCTGATTTTTATCATAAACTGCAAACTGCCTTTGTAGATTTACTTTAACGTCATCTCACTTAATCTTAAGCTAAAGTAGTCTTAGAATCGGATTTTATATCGAAATCATTTTTGTCGTTCGAACGCAGCTTTCGATTTTAATCGCAGAAAGTTTTCTGCTGCACTAATTCACCCCCCCCTCTTAGTGCTCTTAATCCTAACAATTGGTATCAGAGCCCGGTTTTCTCATTTCGGATTTACACCCGAGAGAAATGGCTTTTCATGGCTTTCAAGAGGGCTTTTCGGTCTTTCGTCCACCGTTGTTTAACGGATTGGACTACACTTATTGGAAAACTCGAATGAGAGTTTTCTTGATTTCTATGAATTTGGATTTATGGAATATCATCGAAAACAGTTTTCAACTTCCCTCTAAACCGATGAATGAATGGTTGGATTTGGAGAAGAAGTATTTTTCTTTAAACGCAAAGGCTATGAATGCCTTATTTTGCGCTTTGGACAAAAATGAGTTCAGTCATATTTCTACGTGCGAAACGGCTTTTGACATTTGGCGAACACTTGAAATCATGCACGAGGGAACTAGTAGAGTCAAAGACTCGAAAGTTAACTTTTTATTGCATGATTTTGAGCTTTTTCTAATGCAACCAAGCGAGACTATAGGCGACATGTACACCCGTTTCACGGATGTCGTCAATAGTTTAAGAGCTCTTGGAAAATGTTTTTCGGATTTTGAACTCGTAAACAAGATTTTGCGTTCTCTTTCTAAGAAGTGGGATTCAAAAGTAACTGCAATACAAGAAGCTAAAAACCTAAACAACTTACCACTTGAAGAACTAATTGGTTCGTTGATGACATATGAAATGGTACACAATGCACATGATGAACATGTTGAACACAATCATCTTCCAAAGAACAGGAAGGATTTGGAACTCCGAACAAATGAATGCCAGTTGAGCGATGAATCAAGTGATGAGGACAATGATGAACAAAACAACCTCCCAAAGAACAGGAAGGATTTGGGACATAGAACATTTGAAGACCACTCGAGCATAAGCTCAAGTGATGGTGAACTTAAACTACAAATGAAACGAAAATTAAAAAGCAAAAAGAATGGAACTACTTGCTTTAAACGCAAGAAGAAGAATAAAAATTGGGATGAATCGAGCTCCTCCGAAGATGAGAAAGTCAATAAAAGCGTGCCGACAAACTACGCCTTAACAGCCTACGACGTTGAGGTAATTAAAATGCCTTTGGTTTATTTTGAAATTACTTGATGCTTTCATGATGTATTTTCTCTTTTAGTTTAGAATTAATTTTCTTAAAAAATACATGTTAAAAAAATAAAAAAAAATAAAATATGATCATACTAAGTAATTTCGAAAATGATAATATTGCATATTTTATGATAAACAAATAAAATGATCTTGATTGAAAATATGAAATCATGGTTAAGAAGTAATAATGTGTATTACGTTGATTTCCATTGTTATTTCTCGATTTTGATTAAAAATCATGTTTGATTTAAAGAAATGCATAATGATGAAATTAAATATTTTGATTAACAATTTTATACATGAGATTTTAAGCTGATGATAAGCATGTGTTATTTTCATGAGTATATTTGAAAAAACTAAGGCAAAAATGTGCTCGAATGCATGAACGTTTTAAGATTATTTTTCGGACTTTCTTGATTCAATGTTCAAATCACTTGATTGCCATGATGATTTTACACTATAACATGTTGGAAATTATATGTTTTGGATACATAAATTTTTATGATCATGAGCATGTTTTATCTTCATGATTGAACTTGAAAATCTATAGCAAAATCTTGTCCGAATGCATGAAATTGTTAATTTCATTTTCGGATTCACTTAACAATTGGTATCCTAACAATCGGATTTTCTCATACACTTATGAAAAATATTTTTCTAAAATGGATTTGATGAAATGATTCCTGCTTATAAATTCCATCTTGAAATATGAACGATAGTGTTTTTGCTTGCAAAGATTTGTTTCACATACATATCTCCTATGATTCATGTGCAGAAAAAGAATTTATAAATCATAATACAATGAGATTTCTTATGCAAAAATAAAGTGCTTTTGTGATTCTTTGCTAAAGAGAATAATTATTAAAATCATGATCTTGATAATTATAACATGAAGCTCTTTATAAATCAAGATCGTTCATTATGCTCCCTACATTTATCTAAAAGGAGTTCTTCAAATGAAATGCAACTTGTCTTTTGATTTCTTAGAATTCAATGAAGTGTCATATTGATATCTTGAAACTTGGAATATTTTAAAATGTGATCTTGATAAGAATGTTTCAAGTTGCTCTTTGTACTATATCTTTTCAAATGAATCATGAGCCTTGATATCATATAGAAATAACAAGATTTCTTTGCCTTGTATGTCTTGTGTGATGATTGTACATCAATTTGCTTTATTAAGAATTATATGAATCTTGATCGTAAACTTGTTAAGAAGAATTGTAATGAACCATGAATCATATCTTTGGTATTCACGAATTGATCCTCATTGATATCTTTCATTGATATGATAAATTATCATCTCATGATATATCATATAATTATATCATGCTTTGCGATTGTATCATGTGATCTTTGCTGAATTTTCACATTGATATTCTTCATGACATGATTTCTTTGCATTGTTGTCTTGTATGCTTCATGTGATAATATGAATACATGGAACACTTATGATATGATTTTTATGCAATTCCTTGTATTCATGAAATGTTTATCTCATCACCTAATAATTCTTCTTGATATTCCTTATGTGAAGAGAAGAATACATGAAATATTCATTAATTTGTTTTGATATATACAAATAAGAAGTTTCGATCATGTATGGTAGGATGTAATTTGATAAATGCTTAAAAATTTTAATGTTTGAGTATCATGTATGATATACCCATTAATAATGATTGATTTATTTTTCGGTATCGTGCATGAAAAATAAAATTATGTATGCTTTAATTTGAATATATAATGATGCACAAATAAAATTGATACTTACCTTTGTCATATTCTGAAAATTGAAATAAAAAGGGTCTTCCCTTCTTTTTGACAATGACAAAGGGGGAGCAAGAATTTCTAGTGTGGACATCATGAAAAGAGGCAAACTAGCTAGCTTACACAATTCAAGATGAAAGCAAAAATAACACTTCTCAAAAGAGAAGAAAAAGCTTGTTATCTTGAACATCACCAAGAAGTGCTATCTTACAAATCTCAAGATGCACAAATGCAAACATGCAAAATTTGTAATTTTGCACATCATTAAAATTTATGATGCTTTGGTGATTATGCATGTTCTAAAATGTTATAAGATTCACTAGCTTGCATGATGTAGAACATGCTATATTGAACATCACCAAGGAATGATATCTTGCAGAATCAAAAAGTTAACTTGCACATGTAACAAAACTTATACTTCAAGAAGCAAGAGTTGCCTTCTTGAACATCTCTAAATTGCTAGCTTACAAGTTCTAAAATGTTGTAACATTGCTAGCTTGCATGTTCTAAAAGTGCTATCTTGTATGCTGTAAAACTCGCATATCTAAAACTTAATAGCTTGAATGTTCTAAGCATGATGTAACATTTGCTAAATTTTTTGGTTTCAAAACTACATGGTGATAAAACTTGATATTATGTTTTTCATGCAATGAGTTTAACCAATATCACAAACGCTTGATTGTGGTACTTCTCCTTTTTGTTGATGAAAAAGGGGGAGAAGTATGATGTTATGCATAAGTTTATGCATAAGTGCATGATGACGTGTTGCAAGTATTCATGATGAATATTGCAATGACTTGAATTCAGTTTGAATTCAAGGTTTTTATCAATATAGCATATTGATAGGGGGAATTCATTTAAACTCCAGGAGTTAAGTTTAATTCCGTCATCAAGTGGTTGTCATCATAAAAAAGGGGGAGATTGTTGAATCTCGTATTTTGATGATGAAACTACTTGATATATGTTTATGATTTAATCTACGTTTTGAGTGACGAGGGATGCTTCGATCAGAATGAGACAATTAAAGCAGGAAAATCATGTTGTGCTGAAGGAACATGTCAGAAGATTGGACGTCGGGCCGGTGGATCGGTCGACGTATCGACAGAAGGCTTCGGGCCATGGAATCGGGCATCGGGCCAAGAAGAGCGGGTATTGTGCCAAGGATATCGGAGTTGCAGAGTCAACTGGCCGATTGGGCAATAGGCTGCAAGAGAGGACGATGCGCCGCAGAATCGGACGAAGCGTCGAGGGACCAATGACATGTCAGACAACTTGGTTAATTGCTTAGGATTAATTATCTCGATCGAAGTTTTGTTTTAAGTGTGCAGGATTAACTACGATGGAAGAAAGACATACAGCAGGAGTTGTGCCGGAGTCAAGAAAATGATCACGTTGGGAGTTCGAGAATTCGACGGAAGTTCGGATAGTCGTCGGAGGTTCTGCGGGAACAAATCCGAGAAGTCCAGGAGCTTGCCAAAAGAAGCTCGTCGAAACTCGCCAAGTGGATCGTCGCAAGTCCAGGAGTTTGCCGGAAGTCCGCAGGAGCATCACCGAGGGTTCATCGGATGATCAACGGAAGTTCGCCGAAAACTCGCCGGAAGAAGTAATTGACGCACCGGAGCAAGCTACAGAGATTGTCTTAGGATTTATCGTAGTTAGCACATTGATTAAGTTGGCAATGGGAGGTGATCCCATTAGCTTAATCTTGGGGCAATTGGGCCCTTGAAAAACCGAAATTGGGCCGAATGGAGCTACCCATTCGGACCCTGATTGCTGTGGGAGGTGCAACCGCCCAAGCCAGGAGGTAGCACCGCCTAGGCTAAGTCTCCCAGGGAGACTGGGCGGTGCAACCGCCCCAACCGAGAGGTGCAACCGCTTGGGCTCGATCTCCGAAGCGAGACCGAAGCGGTGCAACCTCCACGACAGAGGTAGCACCGCTTAAGCTCGGTCTTGAAGCTCGGCAAGCGGTGCAACCGCCTCGGCCGAGGTGCAACCCACCAGAGCTCGGTCTCCGGAAAAAACCGAGAGCGGTGCAACCGCTCCCCGGCGAGAGGTGTGCACCGCGCTTTGGCTCGATCTTGAAACTCTGCCGAGGCGGTCTGCAAGCTCCATTAGGAGGTGCAACCGCCGATCTCGAATTCTGGGATTTGATAGTTTTAAGCTCCAAATTTGAACTGGGTTGGGGCCTATAAATACCCCACCCATTCAGCACTGAAAAAGGAAAAAGACATACACCGAAATCTTGATCTTTTTCTGTGATTCTTAGAGCTCAAAATTGTTGTAAAATCCAAAAGTTCTTCTCCCTCTTTTCTTCCAAGTTCTGAGTTGTAAAGAGAGGAGAGAAAATTTCTGTAAGGGTTGTCTCCTAAGCCCGTCAAAAGGAGTGAAACTGTAAAGGGCAGTTGGCCTTCGCTTATTGAAGGAAGGCCTCTAGTTGACGTCGGTGACCTCGTCAGTGGAGGAAGCCAAAAGTGGAGTAGGTCAAGATTGACCGAACCACTCTAAATCTCGGTTTGCATTTACTTTAAGCATTTTATCATTACTGCAAACCTCCTAAATAGCTACTACCTTCCGCGCTTTTACGAACGAGTTTCTAAGTTCAGAACTTTCCGAATCTGCGTTTAGACGTAAATCAGCGTTTTCGTACGATCATTACATTTCAGTTTACGTTTACGTTTTGACTCCAATTATAACTACAAACTGCCTTCTGCGCATTTACAAAACATATCTCAAAGTTCAGTATCTTCAAAGTTGATGTTTAGACGTAAACCGGTTTTATCGTACGAACATCGCATTTCAGTTTACGCTTGCATTCTGATTTTTATCATAAACTGCAAACTGCCTTTATAGATTTACTTTAACGTCGTCTCACTTAATCTTAAGCTAAAGTAGTCTTAGAATTGGATTTTATATCAAAATCGTTTTTGTCGTTCGAACGTAGCTTTCGATTTTAATCGTAGAAAGTTTTCCGCTGCATTAATTCACCCCCCCCTCTTAGTGCTCTTGATCCTAACAATAGGAATAAAAAGAGACTCCTTATCATTTTCACAAACCATAGAAAGTAACGACTCTGAAAAATGGTATAATGCAATGAAAGAAGAGTTAAAATCAATGGTCTAGAATGGTGTTTGGGATCTCGTTGAATTACCCAATAATTATAAAAGAGTCGGTTGTAAATGGGTCTTTAAGACAAAATGTGACTCAACGGGTAATATCAAACGATATAAAGCCAAACTTGTGGCCAAAGGTTTTTCTCAAAAAGAAGGCATCGACTATCATGTGACTTTTTCTCGGTTTCTAAAAAGGACTCATTGAGAATTGTCAGAGCATTAGTAGCTTATTATGATTTTAAGTTGCATCAGATGGATGTGAAAACAGCATTTTTGAATGGGGATCTAGATGATAAAATATATATGGAACAACCTGAAGGATTCATAGAAAAGTGAAAAGAAGGTTGGGCTTGTAAACTTAAGAAATTCATTTATGACCTTAAACAAGCTTCTAGACAATAGTATATAAAGCTTCTAGACAATGGTAAACATCTTCTCTTCTTCTCTAGACATTCTTCTTGCTTAATTAAAGTTATTTGTTTCTGGTTTACATTTATGTTTATGCATATTATGGTTGAATGTAATAATAGGATTGTCTTGACAAGATAAATTACAGGGATTATTATGGACTATATTAGGAAAGACTAACAATGTTGTGGTACATAAAAGGGAGTATGACATTGATGAAATATAACCGCTATGACTCGCATTGATGGTTGGACTTAATCCAGAACTCAACACTAGTAGAGAAGAAGGAGAGAAGGTCAAAAAAGCAATGAAAAGTTTAGCTTCAGCGTCGCATGAAATGTCTACTGAAGCTAGAGAAAAATCAAGAAAGGCTTTTAGCAAAGCAAGCTGAAATTAAAGATGCCCAAGTGCATATAGAGCACATGAATTCATCTATCAAGAACACTGAAGAGAGGTACGAGGTCATGCTTGATGAAGCAAGACATGAGATAGTTTGCCTCAAGAAAACAGTCTAAAAATTCAAAACAAAAACCAGCAATTCAAGCATAAGTGGGACATAAAGAAGGACCATTTTATTAACACCATAAAATTTGGGATATGCAAGAAATTTTCTAAATTATGAGGGGTATTTAGATAATTTCAATAGAAAGGATAAAACCTAAAATTTCTCAAATTTTGAGGGGCAAAAGGATAGAAATGATGAAACCTAAAATTTCTCAAATTTTGAGGGGCAAAATTATCCTTTTGCCCTAAGAAGCCCTAATCCCCCTTGTGTTGCGATCGTTGTCACCCTACCGACGGCGACCATTGCGGGGGGCAGGGTAGTCACCTCTGTGAGCAAGTGCCGCCCAGAAGGGGCTCGCCCACGGGCACTGTTGCTTGCAAGTGGCCCTGCTTGCGAGCACCCAACCCGCTAGTGGCGGTTGAAGCGCCTGCTACAGCCCATCAGCCGTCATAGATGGCCAAGGCTACAAGCAGCCTTTAGCCACTCTACGAGCATAGTAAGGGCAGCAACAGTTGCTGCCCTTTCTCGCCTTTTATGCCAACAATTTTGACTACAAAAGTCTTCCTAAAACACAACACACATAATTTAAAACCAATCTTTCGCACGAACAATCTAGCTCTAATACCACTGCAGAAAAATCTAGAGGCGACATCACATGCGCAATGGAAGAACATAAAATAAAATCTCAAATTTCCCAAAAGGTATTCATCATCATGCGAAGACTAGTGCGCAAAAACCCGCAAAACTAAAAACTACATGCGAGATAGTTGTATTACCTAGGGAGATTGTATATCCCTAAATTCCTATAAATCTATGAGAGAGGATAAAGGAGGTCAAGTATCCTCCTCTCTAGCGATGATCCACATGACAGAAGTTATGAAGACGCTCCTCGGATCGCTGCCCAAATCTTCACACCCATTGGTTGAGGAGCAGAAGGAGAGAGGAGAATAGGAGATGGCAACCAAAAGCATAGCCCATGGCCCTTTTGTTCAATCCTATTTATAGAGGCCCCCTATCAACTTAACCCTAATTGATCCTATCCTATTGGGTATTGGATCTCCATCCAACTACTCAAGCCTATTAGATTAGTGAATCTCTATCCAATAATCTCTCATTGGCTTTTATTGGATCACATCTATAGGATCCAATAATTCAAGAGCTTATTGGATATCCATTAAGATAGGGGCTTCGGCAGATATCTCATATCCAAACTTCTATTTGTTGTAACACCTACTATATATGTGTGACCCTCTACTAGTCATGGGTGTCTTGTAAGCCAATCACGTGAGTGATGGCATGTGTGACATGATACTTAGTTTGTTTGATTATTATTATTATGATAATTTCTCATTTTATATTGCTTGTTATATAAATATATTGTGATGTCTATGGATTTATGCAATGAGAATAATATCGTAATGAGATCACAATAATGAGATCGATTCACCTTTAAACATATACCATAAATATTCTTAGTTATAGGTTACTCGAGAGGGACATCGAGATAACTGGACGGATTGGTGTACTGTATACATGTCTATATGATAGAGGCAGTTGGTCTCATAGCTGCTCATGTGAGACAATGCAGTTGCTTATCGGAGAATGAGTTCATTGATTGATTCGCTCATAGAATTTTAGATGGTTGATGATATCTTACTGTTAGACAGTAATTCTGTAGTCCTAGTAGTATATCTTGTCCTTAGACTTAAGAAACCAAGAATGTCCTATATGAGTACTCCACTCTTTGATACCAGACTTATAGGTTTAAAAGTTTCAGATATAGTATAGTTGGTTATTGGGAGTGGCAACTAATCTTATGAGGGCTATTAAGTGTTGATAGAGAATCATCTGCTCTCGGTATTATGAAAGGAATATTCTGTATATTCTTGCTCAGATAAATCCTTAGCCAAGGTCATTCGGATTTAGAGAGAGAGTTCTCTAGGAGAATCTAATTAGAGTGAGACTAGATGAGAAACTATATGGGCCTGACAACACCATGCCTAGTATATAATCTATGGGATATTAGATGGATGAGGGACTATAAGTACATAGTAATTGAGGACAGATATGCATAATGGATTGGATTCCCTTGTATCATTTGGGGATTATGGCGTAGTGGCCTAGTAGGAGTTCTGATAGGTATAACTTATGGCCAGCTCGATATTGGGCTTAGAGGGTCACACACATATAGTAGGCATTGCGATGAGTAGAGGTTCATATATGAGATATCCATCGAAGCCCCTATCTTATTGGATATCCAATAAGCCCCTAAATTATTGGATCCCGTGGATGAAATTCAATAAGAGTTAATAAGATATTATTGAGTAGAGACCCACTAGTCTAAGAGACTTAGGTAATTGGATAAAAATCCAATACCCAAGAAGGTAGGATCCATTAGGGTTAAGTTAAATAGGAGCCTCTATAAATAAAAGGGAACTAAAGACCCATGGGCTAGGGCTTCCTGGTTATCATCTCCTATTCTCCTCTCCTCTCTCCTCCTTAGATAACAAGTGAGGAGATTTGAGGAGCATCGTCATAGCCCTGCTATGTGGATCACCGTAAGAGAGGAGGACACTTGACCTCATTCATCCTCTTCTATAGATTGTTAGGATTGGAGCGGCACTAAGAGGGGGGGGGGGGGGGGGTGAATTAGTGCAATGGATTAAACTTATAAGTTCGAAAATGATTCCGTAAAATGCAAGGAGATTTCGCTTTGAATGTAACTAAAGTAAAATCTGGAAACTTGTTGCTATATAGATAACGATTGTAGAAAAGTAAGTACTCACATATTCAATGAATACGCCAATTTAAAGTGGTTGGGTCAAATGATCTACATCCACTTGCGAAGCCTTCTTCAATGAGGCTCCCACCTTCCACTAGCAAATCTCTTTGAAGGGGAAGGACTAATACTCCTCTTATAACCTTTACAAGTGGTTCACACTCTTACACTTTTTTTTCAACAAGAAGGAAGGAGGTGAACACTCAAGCAATTTGAAAACAAGACTTGCTAAGACTTTGCTAAGGCTCTTATCTCTATCTATTGCTTTACAAAAGTTGTATTCTCTGCTGAGAATTGAGGGGTATTTATAGGCCCTAAGAGGATTCAAATTTGGGCTCCAAATTTTGAATTCTCTTGGGTTTCCGAGACTGGCGGTGCCACCGCCTGTCGATGGCGGTGCCACCGCCTGTCAGTGTCTGCCATTAATAGTGTACTAGTGGTGCCACCGCCTGATCTCCGGTGCTGGGCGGTGCCACCGCTCAGTCCGACAGTTCCACCGCCCGTCCTTACTGATCTCTGGTTGGGCTTCAAGTCCGTCCCAAACCAGGTCACCTTTGGGCCTAGTTGGCCCATAACCAGGATATAGGATTATCCCTTAATCCTAACCTTAATTATATGTGAACCACATACCTAAAACATAATCCTAAGCAAGTTTTTAATCGGCAAACGTCGAGTCTTATTCCAGCTAGCTTTCCGGTGATCTTTTGGCGGACTTCCGATACGCCCTCGGGTTTCTTCCGACGGACTCCTAATAGGCCCCCGATCTTATGACGAATTCAATGAGTAGCCGTGCCTTCTCAGTGATCTTTGTGAACCTCTAACGATCTCTTCGGCGGACTTCCAAAAGTTCTGACAAGTCTCCGATTTTTTTCTTGGTTGGTTCCAACAGCATTTCCGACGAATCTTCGGACTCTCAAACGTCCATCGAACTTGACTCAGGTATCCTTGCTTTATATTTTCAGGCTATCGTAGTTAATCTTGCACACTTAACTTTAATAATATGGATTAGATCAATTAACCCATCAATTGATTTCATCATCAAAATCCGAGATTCAACAATCTCCCCCTTTTTGATGATGACAATCAATTGATGACGGAGTTAAACATAACTCCCCCTATCTATATGCCATATTACGAGAAGATAAAAAAACACACTTAAATTCCATCCCTTTGAATTCAAGCATAAATCGATAAGTTCTAACCATTGAACTTATCGTTATCTTATTAAGCATGAGCAAATATGAAACTTCATATTTCTCATAATTTCCAGCTATTGAAAATCATTTTCAAGTCGAATGATAAGAGATAATTTTCCCTATGACGAGATATAAAAATTTTCAACATGAATTTCATGATATAAATGTGAGGCATGATTTCATATGATCAACCAATCTAAGAACTTACGATATACTCAAAGATTTTGCAAGGCATATAAGACAAGCTTTTACAATTCATATAAGTCATGCTATTGATGCACATAAGACATTTTTATTAAGTCATGGTACGTACAAGTCATCACTTCTCCCCCTTTGTCATCAACAAAAAGGAGATGAGACTTGAAGCACACAATTTGTGATCATAAAATCATTAGAAAAAGAATTTAGCATTAAGATTAATCATACAAAATTCATCATTCAAAATTAATCTTGCAAGAAATATTTATCCAGATTCCAAAAAAAAAATTCAACATTCATCCGGAACAAATCAACATTATCTAGAATTTAAAAATACATCTCAAACAAAGGTTTAGTTTTCGTTCAAAAGAAGATGACAAACTTCTAACTTGACATTAAGAGTAATCAGAACAGAATAAGAAACTACATCGATTAATCCTTAGGAGGTAATCCATAGTGCTGATACATGATATCTATTTTTTGATTCATTTGTCGTAGTTCCTTCAAAATTTCAATTTACTGGATTTGAATTTGTTCTTGCTGCGATTTGATCTGATACAATTCTGCCATAATAAGTTCTTTGGAGGATGAAACAGGAGCCGAAGGTGCTGCGCCAAAGGGACTAGGAGGAGGAGATTCATTTCCCCTAAGAATTCGTGTTTCAGGGTGTTCTACTAGCGGGGGAATTGGATCTGTCCTTCTAAGTTGCCTAACCTATACACCATTGCTAAATGTGCACCTAAGTCTTTTCAGTAGATTTCTATTGATGATGTTATATCGATCACTTTGAATTGTTTCTTCATCGGGTGAGATACAAATGTCATGGGCAAGTAGAAATCGAGTGATTAACCCTCCATATGGCAACATACTGTCTTTAGCTATAATATCCTGCATGTGTTGCCGGATGGAGTATCCAAAATAGTTATGTTGACCGGTCATGATCCAATATATGGTGCTTATCTCTATTTGACTCATTTCATCAAGATGAAATTGCTTAGGGAATAGTATGCTTGTTATGATATGATGAAGAATTTTAGAGTTAAAGGGTAGTAAGTGCTCGTAACTCTTGGGTATTATGCCGAGGTCTGGATTTGCAAAAATAGTTTCGACGGCTTCGGAGTAAGTTGCTCCGATTATATTTACATCCCATTTACCTCTAAAATAATAGCCCTTATCTTTTTCAGTGATTCCAATTAGTTCACAAACAGTACTATAAAAAAATCTAATTTATGTTCCTAGTAGGTAAGTACTTAGGCTATCATTATCCACACATAAGTTTGCATAAAATAGCCTAACTAACCTAGGATAAATTGGTTCATTTATTTGTAGTAGAGGTAGGGCATCTAGATGTGCAAACCACCTAATGGGTTCTAGGTTTCCTAGTTCATTGAGATCAACATGTTTACCCTTATGGATACATCTTGTTTCGAAATTTGGAAACCTAAGAGCTACTTCTTTGGATCTAAAAAGATCTTGGTCATATGAATCTCCTTCAACCCTTTTCCCTTTTGATCTCTTAGGAGCCATTATCTAGACAAGATGATAGATGAAACTGTAAAGAGTAGGTAAAATAATGAGAAGAGAGAAAGATTTCAGATTTTACCTTATTAAGAATTTCGTGGAAGATGGAGAGCTTGGACCAACAAGAATCCCTCTCCAAGGCTTTTAAAGGTTGGAATGAGGGTTTAGAGAGGTTGTGGGAGAGCTTGAGCCAGTTTCTCACAGGTTAGGGGCGGTGTCGTCGGCCCTAACCCTTCAGCTTATAAAGGGGCTCTCGGGCGGTTCCACTGCCTCGCGCCTGAGCGCTCAGGCGGTGCTACCGTCGGTTCTGGCGGTGCTACCGCTGGCATGTCGTGGAAGAGAAGAAAAAATTCTTTCTTCCCCACTTTTATTTTTTCAGATGTGTTTGACTCAAGATAGGTTAAGATATTGGGTTTTACTTTAATATATCATTTGAAATCAAAAGAGAAGGATGAAATCAAATCCACAAAAGAACGGAACAAGGATAAGACATTTTTCGGAAACTACATTCAAACAAGCTTATTTTCAGGGACAATTTAACATGCCTAGTTCCCTTCTAATGAATTCAAATTGGTCTTCATTTAAGGCTTTTGTAAAAATGTCTGCTAATTGATGCTTTGTGTCAATAAATTCTAGAACGACATTATTGTTAAGGATATGATCGCGTATAAAATGATGCCTAATATTGATATGCTTAGTTCTAGAGTGCTGAATTGGATTTTTGGCAAGACATATGGCACTTGTATTATCACATTTTATGGGAATGTTTTTCAAGTGAATTCCATAGTCTTTTAATGTATTTTTCATCCAAATAACTTGTGCACAGCATGCACTTGCAGCAATGTATTCGGCTTCCGCCGTAGATAGTGCAACTGAATTTTGTTTCTTGGAAGTCCAAGAAACAAGTGCATGTCCTAAAAATTGGCATGTTCTAGATGTACTTTTTCTATCTATCCTGTATTCGCCAAAATCGACATCTACATAAGCTATTAAATCGAATTTATCATATTTTGGATACCACAATCCTAAATTTGGAGTTCCTTTAAGATATCTAAATATTATTTTAACACTCTTAAGATGAGTTAATTTAGGATTAGATTGAAATCTTGTACAAAGTCCTACACTAAACATGATATCCGGTCTAGTCACGGTGAGGTAGAGTAGATTACTTATCATTCCCCTATATGTTTTTTGATTGAAATTTTCACTATTTTCATCCATATCTAACTTAGTTGAAGTACTCATAGGGGTGTTTGTTGCTTTTAAATTATTCATGTTAAATTGTTTTAACAATTCTAATATATATTTAGATTGGCTAAGAAATATACCATCACTAAGTTGTTTGATTTGTAATCCTAAAAAGAAAGTTAATTCACCCATTAAACTCATTTCAAATTCGTGACTCATACATTTGGCAAATGATTCACATAGTGATTCATCCGAAGAACCAAAAATAATATCGTCAACATAAATTTGCACAATAAGAAAATTATTTTCAAAGTATTTGATAAACAATGTAGTATCAAACTTGCCTTTGGTAAAATTATTTAAAAGAAGAAAGGAACTAAGCCTTTCATACCAAGCTCTAGGAGCTTGTTTCAAGCCACAGAGAGCCTTAGTCAATTTGAATACATGATTAGGAAGAAGAGAGTTTTCAAATCCGGAAGGTTGTTCGACATATACTTCTTCGGAAATAAAACCATTCAAGAAGGCACTTTTGACATCCATTTGAAATAGTTTAAAATTATTACTACTAGCATAGGCAAGGAGTATCCTAATGGCTTTTAATCTTGCCACAGGAGTAAAGGTTTCTTCGTAGTTGATACCTTCTTCTTGGTTGAAACCTTTGGCCACTAATCTAGCCTTGTTTCTAACCATGATACCGTATTCATCTTGCTTGTTTCTAAAGACCCATTTAGTACCAATAACTAAATGGTCACCAGGTTTAGGAACAAGCTTCCATACCTCATTCCTCTCAAATTGGTCCAATTCCTCTTGCATTGTAATGACTCAAAAATCATCTTTTATGGCCTTGTCAATGCATTTTGGTTCAATTTGAAAAAGGAAAGTGGCGTTAGCACAAAAATTCTTGAAAGAAGAACGAGTTTGAACCCCTTTTGATGTATCTCCTATAATTAGCTCCATTGGATGAGCATCTATATACTTCCATTCCTTGGGTAAGGAAATTTTGGAAGAAGATGCATCCAAGTTGCTATTTTGAGGAGGGGATTCATTTAAATTCAAATTATCAAAATCAAGATCATCATCAAAATTATTTTTCTTTAAATCAGAAATTTCATTAAAAACTACAAGAATAGACTCTTCTATAACTAAGGTTCTCTTGTTAAAAACACGAAAAGCCTTAGAAACGGAAGAGTAACCAAGAAAGTGTTAGGATCAAGAGCACTAAGAGAGGGGGGAATTAGTGCAGTGGATAACTTTCAACGTTTAAAACTGTGTTCATACGACAAAGCCGATTTCAGTAGAAAAGTCGATTCGTAAATTTCTTTAACTTAAGATTAGGCAAGAAGCAATTAAAATGAATCTGTTAAGGCAGTTTGTAGTTGTGATGGAAATCAGAATGTAAGCGCAAACTAAAATACGATGTTTGTACGAGAAAAGCGATTTACGTCTAAACACGATTCGGAAAATATTAAGCTTGGAAACACAATCGTAAAAGCGCAAAAGGCAGTAATCTATAAAGGAGGTTTGCAGTAAGGATAAGTAGCTCAAAGTAAATGCAAACCAGAGAAGACGGGAGTTTACAGTGGTTCGGTCAATCGTGACCTACATCCACTCCTCCGATTACTCTTCCGTCGAGACCACCGGCATCCACTAACGATCTTCCTTTACTAGGCGAAGATCAACCTCCTTCTTACACCCCTCTTCTCCTTTTACTGGGTTTAGGAGACAACCCTTACAAGCACTCACTCTCCTCTCTTAAACAGAATTCTAACACTTAAGCTAGAGGAGGGAAATTCTAGAGATTGCAGCAGTGTTTTCTCTCTTTTAATCTCTCTGTACTTGTGTATTTTACTCAGGGATTGGAGGGGTATTTATAGGCTCCAAACTAGTTTGAATTTGGAGCTCAAATCTGTCATCTCCAAGAATTCCGGGGTATGGCGGTTGCACCGCCTGACAGGGCTCTAAGACTGAGCCTTTGGGCGGTGCCACCGCTTGTCAGGGGTGGTTGCACCTCCTGGCAGAGCTCGAAGACCGAGCTCAGGCGGTGCCACCGCCTGACTGGGGTGGTTGCACCGCCCAGCCAGAGCTCGGAGACCGAGCTCAGGCGGTTGCACCGCTATCAGAGGCGGTTGCACCGCCCAGTCTCGTTTGGAGACTGAGCCCTGGCGGTGCCACCGCCTGCCTGGGGCGATTGCATCGCCCAACTTCGCTGGGAGATCCTCTCCTAGGCGGTGCCACTGCCGACCCTGGCGGTGCCACCACCTACACTATTTCAGCTCATTGGTTGGGCTCCAAACTTGGCCCAAACCAGTCCGAACTTGGGCCCAATTGGCCCCTACTTGGGTTATAGGATTAATACCTAATCCTAACCCTAATTAACGTGCTAACTATGAATTTAAAGACATTTTCTATGCTATTACAAAGTCCGCAAGTCAAGACTTCTTCTGGCGAGCTTCCGGCAAACTTCCGGCGGTCTTCCGATGAACTCTCGGAAACCATTCTGCGGACTCCCGGCAAGCTCCTAGACTTCACGATTTGATCTTAGCGAGTTCCAACGAGCTTCTTTGGTAATCTCCGATCTTTCTCGGCGAGCTCCGCGAACTTCCAAAGAACCTTCCGGCGAGCTTCCGAAAAACCCTTCGGCAAGCTCCCAACTCATTCTCGGTTAGTTCCGGTAGCATTCCCGACGAACCTTCGGACTTCTGTCGAACTCTCGAACTCGCAATGAATCTTTCGCGCTTGACTCCAACACTTTATTTCTCTTTATGTCTTCATCGTTATCATAGTTAATCCTGCATAATTAAAACAAAACTTCGATCGAGACAATTAATCCTAAGCAATTAAATAAGTTGTCCGGCATGTCATTAGTCCCTCGACGCTTCGTCCGATTCTTCGGCGCATCGTCCTCTCCTGCGGCCTATTGCCCAATCGACCAGTTGACTCCGCAACTCCGATATCCTTGGCACAATACCCGCTCTTCTTGGCCCGATGCCCATGTCCACGGCCCGAAGCCTTCTGTCGATATGTCGATTGATCTATCGGCCCGACGTCCAATCTTCTGACATATTTCTCTGGCACAACATGATTTTTCTTACTTTAATTGTCTCATCCTGATCGAAGAATCCTGCATCACTCAAAACCCAGATTAAAACATAAACACAATTATCAATTGATTTCATCATCAAAATACGAGATTCAACAGAAAGATGCCTTCATCGGTGTTAGCATCAAATTTTCCTAAGGCATCCTTTTCATTCAAAATAAAGCATTTGTAACCGAAAACTTTAAAATAAGAAACATTTGGCTTTTTGTTATTCCATAATTCATAGGAAATTTTTGATAAAGATGGCCTTATTAGAACCCTATTCATGATGTAGTAAGCCGTATTCACGGCTTCGGCCCAAAAATACTTGGGTAGACTATATTCATTTAACATAGTTCTTGCCATTTCTTGTAGGTTTCTATTTTTTCTTTCAACTACTTCATTTTGTTAAGGATTTCTTGGAGTGGAGAAGTTGTGATTGTATCCATTAACTTCACAAAGATTTTGAAAATCACGGTTTTGAAATTTGCCACCGTGATCACTCTGAATTGATGAAATCATGAAGCCTTTTTCGTTTTGAGTGAGTTTACAAAATTTAGAGAAACACTTGAAACAATCACTTTTGTGGACTAAGAAATAGGTCCAAGTGTACCTAGTATAGTCATCCACAATTACAAAAGCATATTTGCTTCCTCCTAGGCTTGTTGTGTCAATTGGTCCAAATAAGTCCAAATGGATCAATTGTAATGGTCTAGTGGTGCTAATTTTATTTTTTGGTTTGAAACTAGTTTTTATTTGTTTACCTAGTTGACATGCATCGCATACTTTGTCCTTAATAAACTTCATATTTGGAATCCCTCGTACTAATTCTCTAGATGAGATCTTAGATATTAGTTTTATGCTTGCATAACCTAATCTCCTATGCTAAAGCCAAGCATCATCATTTAGAGTAGAGAAGCACATTTCATTACTTAGTTCATCAAGGTTGATGGTGTAGACATTATTTTGTTTTAATGCAATCATAGTCATGTTATTGTTTGATTTTTCAATAATACACATATTTGATTCAAATCTAATGATATATCCTTTATCGCATAATTAACTAATACTCAAGAGATTATGTTTCAATCAATCAACAAGTAATACATCATCAATAGAAAAACTTAATTTGTTACCTATGGTTCTCTTGCCAATGATTTTACCTTTGTTGTTGTCTCCGAATGTGACGTACCCTTCTTCTTTACTAGTGAGCATAGAGAAATGAGATGGATCTCCAGTCATATGTCTTGAGCATCTACTATCGAGATACCATCTCTTGCTCCTAGCTTGTTGGTTTGTCTACAAAGGAGGATGATTTTTAGGTACCCATTTGATTTTAGGTGCCTCAAAAATTGATCCACTAATTTTGTTATTCATTATTGAATTATTTATAGTTCCTTTAGGAACCCATATTAAATTATGTGGACTAATTTTCCTAAACGGACATTTGTAGGCAATATGTCCGGATTTGCAACAAAAGTTGCATTTCATATAAGATGAAACATGCAATGTAGGTCCTTTTATGAAAGTGATAGGATTTTGATGTGATCCTTTTACAAATCCAATTCCACTTTTATTTGCGACGTGACCCTTGTTTGCAAGGATCATGTCTAATCCTTTGCTACCGACCTTAAACTTATTTAAGGTTTCTTTAAGTAGCAAATTTTTATTTTTTATTGCTTCTAAATGCTCAGACTTAGAGCATGGAGGAGTTTGAAGACTATCAAACTTATTTTGTAGTAAGACATGCTCTTTCTTTAAGATATTTAACTTCTTACTAATAGTTCTACATTCATCAAATAATTCATGAAAAGCGATAAAGAGTTCTTCAAAAGATAAATCTTCATTAATTAAATCACATACCTCTTCTCCTAAAGCCATTAGCGCGAAGTTTGCCTCCTCTTTGTTGCTAGCTTCTTCACTTTCTGAATCACTTGAATCGTCCCAAGTTGCTTTTAGAGCTTTCTTCTTCTTCGGTTGCTTCTTCTTGGCTTGGGGGCATTCATTTTTTATATGCCCCAGCTTCTTACATTCATAGCATATCACTTGATCCTTTTTATATCCAAGTTTGTTTTTGATGTTATTTTTAAATTTGTTCTTTCTTAAAATTTTTTAAATTTTTTTAGTCAAAAGTGCAATGTCATTTTCACTATCCTCATCACTTGATGTTCCTTTCAAGTGATCTTCTTGTGATGTGAGTGTCATATCCTTCCTGTTCTTTGGAAGGGGGTTCTCGAGCTCATCATGATCTTGACACGTCATTTCGTAGGTCATTAGAGACCCAATAAATTCTTCAAGAGGGAATGTTTTAAGGTCCTTGGCCTCTTGAATGGCCGTAACTTTTGGATCACAACTTTTAGGAAGGGATCTTAAGATTTTATTTACTAGTTCAAAGTTAGAAAAATCTTTACTAAGAGCTTTGAGTACATTGATAACATCCGTGAAATGGGTGTACATGTCTCTAATGGACTCACTTGGTTTCATTCGGAAAAGTTCATAAGAGTGCACAAGGATGTTGATTTTGGACTCTTTCACTCCTAGTGCCTTCATGAGTGACATCAAAAGTTCTCCAAATATCAAAAGTCGAATCACAAATTGAAACACGATTAAACTCATTTTTGTCTAGTGCACAAAACAAGGCATTCATAGCCTTTGCGTTTAAAGCAAAAACCTTCTTCTCCGATTCATTCCATTCGCTCATCGGAAGAGAAGATTTTTTAAATCTGTTTTCGACAATAGTCCAAAGCACGAAATCCATGGAAATGAGGAAGATCCTCATATAGGTCTTCTAATATGTGTAATCCGACCCATTAAACATAGGTGAACGTGTGATAGAATGACCCTCATGCATGCCGGAGTAAGCCATCTCTCTTGGGTATTAAACCAAATATGAGAGTGAGCCTTGCTCTGATACCAATTGTTAGGATCGGAGCGGCACTAAGAGGGGGTGAATTAGTGCAGCGGTTTAAAACTTGTAAGTTTGAAAATGATTCTGTAAAATGCAAGGAGATTTTTCTTTGATTGTAACTAAAGTAAAAACTGAAAACTTGCTGCTGTGTAGATAACGATTGCAGAAATGTAAGTACTCACATATTTAATGAACACGCCAATATAAAGTGGTTCAGTCAAATGACCTACATCCACTTGCGAAGCCTTCTTCAATGAGGCTCCCACATTCTACTAGCAAATCTCTTTGAAGAGGAAGGACTAATACCCCTCTTACAACCTTTACAAGTGGTTTACACTCTTACAATTTTTTTTCAACAAGAAGGAAGGAGGTGAACACTCAAGCAATTTGAAAACAAGACTTGCTAAGACTTTGCTAAGGCTCTTATCTCTATCTATTGCTTTGCAAACGTTGTATTCTCTACTGAGAATTGAAGGGTATTTATAGGCCCCAAGAGGATTCAAATTTGGGCTCCAAATTTTGAATTTTCTTAGGTTTCCAAGACTGGCGGTGCCACCGCCTGTCAGTGGTGGTGCCAGCGCCTGTCAGTGTCTACCACTGACAGTGTACTGGCGGTGCCACCGCTTATCGATGGCTGTGCCATCGCCTGATCTCGGGTGCTGGGCGGTGCCACCGCTCAGTCCGACGGTTCCACCTCCCGTCCTTACTGATCTCTGGTTGGGCTTCAAGTCCATCCTAAACCAGGTCACTTTTGGGCCCAATTGGCCCCTAACCAGGATATAGGATTATCCCTTAATCCTAACCCTAATTACATGTGAACTACGTACCTAAAAACATAATCCTAAGCAAGTTTTTAACCGGCAAACGTCGAGTCTTGTTCCGATGAGCTTTCCGGCGGACTTTCGATACGCCCTCGGGTTTCTTTCGGCGGACTCCCAGTAGGCTCCCGATCTTATGACGAATTCAATGAGTAGCCAAGCCTTCTCGGTGTTCTCTACGAATCTCTGACGATCTCTTCGGTGAACTTCTGAAAGTTCCGACAAGTCTCTGATTTTTTCTTGGTTGGTTCCGACAGCATTTTCGACGAATCTTCAGACTCTCAAACATCCATCGAACTTGACTCTGGTATCCTTGCTTTATGTTTTCAGGCTATCGTAGTTAATCTTGCACACTTAACTTCAATAATATGGATTATATCAATTAACCCATCAATTGATTTCATCATCAAAATCCGAGATTCAACATAGATCTATAGGGATTCAAGGATATATAATCTCCTTCGATAAAACGCATCTATCTCACACGTGGAATTAAGCACTCACTCCTCTCTCAAACTATTTTAGTACTTAGACTAGAAGAGGAGGATTCTCATAAGAGATTACAGTAGCTTTTTTCCCTCTTTAAATTCTCTGTGCTTATTTCTTTTAACCAGGGATGAGAGGGGTATTTATAAGCCTCAAGTTGATTGAAACTTGGAGCCTAAAAATATCTCATCCCAAGTTTCCTAGGTCCGGGCGGTACCACCCCCTTTGCTGGGCGGTACCACCGCTAGTGTTAGTCTAACACTAATACTGCACTAGGTGGTACCACCGCCCAATCTAGTGGTACCACCATCCAGTCTGGCAATACCACCGCCTGACACCCTACCAGGAGTGGTACCACCGCTTGACATAGTCTCGAAGATTGTGCCACGATGGTGTCATCTCTTGGGTCACTGTTTGGGCCTTTCATTGGGCCCAACACAGTCCTTACATGGGCCCAACTGGCCTATAATTAGGTTGGCCCAAATCTAATCCCAATTATGTGCTAACTATGAAATCTAAGGCATACTTAAGCTAAACAAGTCCCTAGGTCTTGATTTCTTTCAACGAGCTTCCGGCAAACTTCCGTTGATATCCCGGTAATGTTCCAATGGACTTTCAACAAGCTCCTGGACTTCACGATGATCTTCTTGGTGAGTTTCGATGAGCTTCTTCCGGCAAGATCCTAGACTTCTCAGCTAGTTCCTGCAGAACTTTCGACGAACGTCTAGACTTCCAATGAACTCTCAAACTCCCAACGAAATCGCGTCCTTGACTTCGGGACTTCATTTTGCTTCATGTTTTGCTATCGTAGATAATCCTGCATATGTAAAATACACTTCAATCTAGACAATTATTACTAAGCATGAATCATGTTGTCCGGCATGTCATTGGTCCATCGACGCTTCATCCGATTCTTCGACACATCGTCCTCTCTTGCAACATATTGTCCAATCGGCCAGTTGACCTCTGTAACTCTGATATCCTTGGTGTAATATCCACTTTTCTTGGCCCAATGCCCAAATCCATGGCTCGAAGTATTCTGTCGATACGTCATCTGATCCTCCAGCTAGACGTCCAATCTTCTGACATGTTCCACCGGCCCAACATGATTCTTCCTACTTTAATTGTATCATCCTGATCGAAGCATCCTACGTCACTTAAAATGTAGATCAAATAATAAATACTATTAGTTGGTTTCATCATCCAAATATGAGATTCAACAGCCTACGGGCGTTGTGCCCACGGGTAGAGAAGCCCACAAAGGTGGAAACGCCTGCGGGCGTTGCGCCTACAAGTAGAACCGCCCATAGGGGCAGTGGTGCCCATAGGGTCGCCCACCCATCGGGCCTACGACAGCGCCTACGGGCGCTGCGCTCATGGGCAAAACCGCCCGTAGTAGTGGCGATGCTAGTAAGGGCAACGCCCCCACCCCCTATAGTGGTTGTCACTAGCAGGGTGGCGTGGCCACAATGCAGTAAAGGCAGGGCAGTAGGGTTTTTAGGCAAAAGGATAATTTTGCCCCTTAGAATTTCAAAAATTTTGAGTTTTATCTTTTGTCCAAATTACCAAAATACCCTTCATAATTCAAAAATTTTTTACATGTCCCAAATTTTAGAAAATATTAGTTATTTAAAATATTTAATTATTATTATTATTATTATTATTATTATTATTATTATTATTATTATTATTATCTAATAGTCCTACATAATGATGATGAACACATGTGATGTATGATATGGATAAATGATCATGGACTATCTGATGTGTGTGTACGTATGATTATGATTATTATTATTATTGAGGCCTTTGAGCCTCCAATTTATTGGTCGATAGTGGGACCCAAAAGGGTCCTCGTTAGTTTCGTCAACATCTCGATGCATCTCCATGAGCCATGATCGTCTGCCTCAACCTCTTGATCTCACTCTCTCCTCCATGCTCCTGTTGTGCATGGAGATGCACCATTGCATATATAGATCTTAATGTGAGTGATTAGGCCCATTAGCTCAGGCTTGATCATATTAGGATGTGGTCCATGATCATCTAGTGTGATTACTCATGTGATATATGATTACTTGTACACCTACTAGATATACTTATATTTGCATGTGATGTAGATATATATTAAATATATATATGTGTAACACGTCATATTAGGAGACCAAATAAAAAATTCCCTCTTTTTATAATATTAAATCGGTAGACGTGAGGTAATTAGATTGACTCACATGGCCTTCCATCGTTATGGGTAGATACTGATTCCTGATATAGGTTGAGTTGGTCGAGTTACTTGAGGCTTACCTATTTCGTGATTCGCTAACTTGCCTACGACATAGAGATGTCACCGGTGACCTAAGGACATTGTATGCTTGGTCAAGTCACTCGATGTCATATTATCGAATCAAACTCATCTTGTAACGATGGTGATAACTTAATCAAACACCATGGATGGTCGAGTCACTTGAGGCCATAGTGGTTCGAAGGTCGAACATGACGAGAATCACATGGAGTTGTGATTGGCAAGAGTTGCCTCCCTTTATGGGCTTTACGTAATTGGTCGAGTCACTCGAGGTTATTTTAAGATGTCGATTGGATCTCAATCCCCACTAGAGATCTACCGGAGGTCTCCGATTCACATACCAGAGGGAGTTTTGTGATTCGTGAGAAAATAGTGGGAGTAGATTAATGTTGGGTGATCTTGGGGGCGACATCATATGTGCAGCGGAAGAATATAAAATAAAATCCCCAATTCCCAAAGATATGTACATCGTCGTGTGAATATTGGTGCGTAAAATCCGTGAAATAGAAAATCACAAGTGAGATAGATTGTGTTACCTAAGGAGATCGTATATCCCTGAATCCCTATAGATCTCCAAAAGAGTATGAAGGAGGTCAAACACCCTCCTCTCTAGCGGTGATCCACACAATAGGGCTGTGATGATGCTCCTCAAAACTCCAGGCCTATCTGAGGTGGAGAGGGCGAGGAGAATAGGAGAGAAAGCAAAAGCTCTAGCCTATGAATCACATATACCCTCCTATTTATAGAGGTCCCCTATCAACTTAACCCTAATGGATCATACTCTATTGGGTATTTGATCTTCATCCAACTACCCAAGTCTCTTAGATTAGTGGAGTAGTATCTAGCATATACAAATCATTATGTAATGTTCCTCTTGTGATGATCTCATCATCTAATAATATTGAACAATCATTATTCTCAAAAATTAATTTATATCCACTAACTATCAAACATAAAATAAAAATAGTATTTTTGATAATAGAAGGAACAAAATAACATGCATCCAATGTAATAATAGCTCCACCAGGCAGATGTAGGGTAACCTCGCCAACAACTACTATAGTAACTTTTGCTCTGTTGCCCATCTTGAGGTTCATCTTGCCTCTCACTAGTCTCTTAGGCCTTGCCAGAACCTACAACAAATTACAAATATGATAAGCACTACCAGTATCCAATACCCATGTGTTATTATAAGAGTTTGACAAATGGAGACTGATCATAAATATACCTGAAGCTTCTCCAAGCTTCGATTTCGCACTCTCTGCGAGGTACTCTTTGCAGTTCCTCTTCTAGTGCCTATATTTTCCACAATGGAAGCACTAGCATTTGTCCTTTACTAGGTCTTTCTTAGAAACCTTTGCTTTACCTGGTCTGCTCTTGCCCTTGCCCTTCTTAAGGGACTCTTTTGCTTTCCTTTTCTTTTTGGTCTTACTGGTGTAAAGAACTGACTTTTCTTTCTTGATAGTGCTCTCTACCTCCCTCAACATATTGAGGAGCTCTAGGAGAGTCATCTCAAGCTTGTTCATATTAAAATTCACTATGAACTATGAAAAGAAATTAGGTAGGGATAGAAGTATAAGATCCACACATATGTTATCCTCTAGGACCATTCATAAACTTATGAGTTTCTATATCCACTCAATTATTTTTAGGAAATGGTTCTGAATTGGTGTCCCCTCAGTCATCCTAGCACGGAAGAGGCTCTTGGATATCTCATATCGTTGAGTCCTTTCCTATTCCTCAAACAGTTTACGGGCATGTAAGAGAATGGATATGACATTCATCTTTTCATGTTGTCTTTGTAACTTAGGAGTCATGAAGCCCAACATTTAACACTGAGCAAGAGTGGAGTCATCAATGTACTTCACGTAGTGAGTGATCTCATCCTCGCTTGCCCCTTCATTGAGCGTAGGCATCACTGTATCAAGGACATACACGATTTTCTCCGCCGTGAGAATAATTCTCAAGTTGCGGAGCCAATCCATATAATTTGGACTAGTTAGGTGGTTGACATCAAGTATGTCATGTAAGAGATTTGAAAGTGACATTTTCTGAAAATAAAGATGCAGCAGAAACAAATAATATGTAGATTTTATAAAAACTAAATAATCAAGATATGGACCTCTATCTTAATATGTTCCCACTATTTTACTAGCGAGTCACGCGACACCCTCATCATGTGAAACAGAAGTCTTCGGTAGATTTCTAGTGGGGATCAAGATCCAATCAACATCTTAGTGTAACCTCGAGAGACTCGACCAATCATACTAAGCCTGAAAGGTAGAAAACTCTTGTCGATCATAATTCCTTATGATTCATGTCTTGTTCGGCCTCCGAATCACCATGGTCTCAAGGACTCAACCAACCATGATGTTCGGTTAAGTCAATACCATCGTTATAAGATGAGTTTGATTTGATGATATACCCTCAAGGGACTCGACCAAGTATACCATGTCCCCAGGTCACCGGTGACATCTCTATGTCATAGGCAAGATAGTGAATTGTGATATAGGTGAACCTCGAGAGACTCAACCAACTCAACCTACACTGAGACTTGGTCCCTACCTATAACGATGGAAGGCCACATGGGTCAATATAATTGCCTCATGTTTATCAACTTAATATTGTCGAGAGAGGGGTTACTTTAATTTGGTCTCATAATATGATATGTCACACACATACATATTTAATATGTAGGGAAATCCTTAGGGGCAACATCATATGCACAGTGGAAGAATAAGAAAAACAAAATCCCCAATTCCCAAAGAGATGTTCGTCGTAGTGCAAAGATTGGTACGCAAAATTTCGCGAAACATGAAACTGCGTATAGAGTAGATTGTGTTACCTAGGGAGATTGTATATCCTTGTTTCCTTGCAGATCCTTAGGAGAGGGTGAAGGAGGTCAAGCGTCCTCCTCTCTAGCGGTGATCCACATAGCAGGGTTGCGACGACGCTCCTCAAAACTCTAGACCTACTCTGAGGTGGAGATGGAGAGGAGAATAGGAAAAAGCACACAAAAGCTCTCTAGCCCATGGGGCTCTGAATCTCTCCTATTTATAGAGGTCCCTTGTCAAACCCTAATGGGTCCTCCCCTAGTGGGTATTAGATCTGCATCCAATAAGACAAGTGCTCCGTCGGATATCTCATATCCGAACCTCTATTCATCGTAATGCCTACCATATGTGTGTGACCCTCTAGGCCCAATATCGAGCTAGCCGTGAGTCATACCTGTCAGAACTCCTTCTAACTCAGTGAATTATTACCTTTGTAATAATTCACTCAACTCATCGACTATGGACGTACTAGGCCACTACGCCGTAGTCCCCAGACGATACAGGGGAATCCAATCCATTGGACCTGTCTATCCTCAGTTATCGTGTACCTATAGTCCCTCATCCATCTAATATACCAGAGACCGTATATCGAGCATGGTGTTGTCAGACCCACACGGTTTCTACTCGAGTCTCACTCTAATCAGAATCTCCCGGAGAACTCTATCTCTCTCAACCCGAATGACCCTGGCCAAGGATTTGTCTGAGCAAGAACACATGGGATATTCCTCTCATGACGCCGAGAGTGGATGATCCTCTATCGACACTCAATAGCCCTCATTAGGTTGACTACCACTCCCAATGACTAGCTGTACTAGATTTGGGACAGCCAAACCTATAAGTCTGGTATCAAAGAGTGGAGCACTCATACAGGATATCTTTGGTGTCTCAAGTCTAAGGACCAGATACACCACTAGGACTATGGAATCGCTGTCTGACAATAAGGCATCATCAACCATCCAACATTCTGTAAGCGGATCAATCAGTGAACTCATTCTCCAATGAGCACCTGTACTGTATCCCTAGTGTCCCTACACAAGCAGCTATGAGACCAGCTGTATCCATCATATGGACGGGTATACAGCACACCAGTCTGTCCGGTTATCATGATATTCCTCTCGAGTAACCTATGACCGGGATTATTTAGGATATGTGTTTAAAGGTGAATCGATCTCACTATCGTGATCTCATCACGATCTGATTCCCATTGCACAAATCTAAGGACATCACAATATATGTATGCATTTATGCAATAGTTATAAAGTGATATATGCCAAAATATAATAAGAAAAAAGATTCTATATTAAGTCACATGGGCCATCACTCACATAATTGGCTTGCAGGGCACGTATGACTAGCAATCTCCCACTTGACCTAAAGCCAATCACCTATGTGTCTAATCCCCATCAGACCCCTGTGACGCTCAAAACAAATCTGAGACAACGACTTTGTTAGTGGATCTGCAATGTTATCTTCGGATGGAACTCTTTCCACTACTACATCTCCTCGGGTCACGATCTCTCTGATACGGTGGAACCTCCTCAGAACATGGTTAGATTTATGATGAGACCTAGGTTCCTTTGCTTGAGCAATCGCACCGTTGTTGTTGTTAATAATATAGGAGATCGGCTCTTCGCTGCGGACCCGACTCCCAAATCTGTGATGAACTTCTTCACCCAAACTCCCTCCTTTGCTGCATCGATGCAGCAATGTACTCCGCCTCGTGGTCGAGTCGGCGAGTGGTATCTTGCTTGGAACTCTTCCAAAGACACTGCTCCTCCATTTAAGGTGTACACATACCCTGAATTGACTTGCTATCATCGACATCGGGGCCGAAAACTTGAGTCAGTGTAGCCCTCAACCTTAAGGCTATTACCTCCATATACTAGTAAAAGATCCTTAGTCCTTCTCTAAGTACTTAAGGATACACTTTACTGCTTTCCAGTGCTCCAAGCACGGATCCGCTGATACACCTTTCGTGACACTTTCGAGCATCGCTATATCGGGCCTAGTACATAGCATGACATACATGATAGACCCTATTACTTGAGGGCATAAGGTATCATATCCATGTTAAGCCCTTTCTTACGAGTCTTTGGGGACATACTGGTAGAAATATCCCATGTCTCATCGGTATGAGACCTCTCTTGGAATTTTTCATGCCAAACTTTTTGACAATGGTTTCTATGTACTTGGACTGGGACAAGCCAAGCATCCTCTTGGATCTATCTCTATAGATTCTAATCCCCAAAATATAGGATGCTTCCCCTAAGTCCTTCATGGAGAAGTGTCTAGATAACCAAGCCTTTACTGTGGATAGCATTCCTATGTCATTCCCAATGAATAGGATGTCATCCACATATAACACCAAAAAGGTGATAGCGCTCCCACTTACCTTTCTGTATACACAAGGCTCATCTTCGTTCTTAATGAAGTCATAAGATCTGATTGCCTCATCAAATCTTATGTTCCAACTTCGGGAAGCTTGCTTCAATCCATAAATAGATCTAAGCAACCTACACACCTTATCTGGACAGTTCTTGGACACGTATCCCTTAGGTTGCATCATATACACCTCCTCCTCGAGGTTCCCATTGAGGAATGCAGTTTTCACATCCATCTGCCAGATCTCATAATCATAGTGTGCTGCAATAGCCAATAGAATTCTGATGGATTTTAGCATTGCTACGGGTGAGAAGGTTTCGTCATAGTCAACACCTTGCCTTTGACGATACCCCTTAGCCACTAGCCTTGCTTTATAGGTCTCTACCTTTCCATCTACTCCGATCTTTTTCTTAAAGATCCACTTGCAACCGATGGGTACAATACCTTCGGGCGCATCAACTAGGTTCCAAACCTTATTGGAGTACATAGAATCCATCTCAGAATTCATGGCTTCTTGCCACTTCCCAGAGTCTATACTCATAATAGCCTCCTCGTAGGTCTGAGGATCAATATCCTCTGCATCCTCTCCTCTAATATGTCCCACATATCTCTCAGGAGGATGGGATACTCTATCAGATCTGCGTAAAGTTGAAACTTGTGTATTAGGTACCTGAACAGACTCGGGCTGTAGAGTGGTGCTTGAGCTTGGTTCTCCAACCTCGCTCAATTCTATCATTCTCCCACTATCTCCGCCAAGAATGTGTTCCTTCTCAAGGAACACTGCTCTCTTAGCTACAAAGACCTTTTGGTCCTCGAGATGATAGAAATAATACCCACAAGTTTCCTTGGGGTATCCCACAAATTTGCATCGCTCTGTCCTTGATTCTAACTTATCGGGGTTGTGTCTTTTAACATTTGCAGGGCAGCCCCAAATCTTAACAACCTTAAGATCAGGCTTCTTCCCTTTCCATATCTCATATGGTGTAGACACTACCGACTTAGTTGGAACTCTGTTCAGAAGGTAAGCTGCGGTTTCTAGGGCATATCCCCAGAATGAGATGGGTAGGTCAGCGAAACTCATCATGGACCGTACCATATCTAATAATGTACGATTTCTCCTTTCAGAGACACCATTGAGCTGAGGTGTATAAGGAGGTGTCCATTGGGATAATATCCCATGGTCCTTGAGGAACTGAGTGAACTCTGTACTTAAGTACTCACCTCCTCGATCTGATCGAAGAGTTTTGATACTCTTTCCAGTCTGGTTTTCCACCTTATTCTTATACTCTCTGAATTTCTCAAAGGCCTCGGACTTGTACTTCATTAAGTACACATATCCATACCTTGAGAAATCATCAGTAAATGTAATAAAGTAGGAGTAACCTCCAATGGCATGAGTTGACATGGGTCCACATACATCACTATGTATGAGTTCCGACAACTCAGTGGCTCTCTCTCCAGTTCCACTAAATGGAGAGTTGGTTAGTTTTCCACGAATGCAAGGCTCACAAGTTGCATAAGACACATAGTCGAATGGATCTAGATATCCATCATTTAGCAACTTTTGAATCCTTCTTTCATGGATGTGACCTAGCCTACAATGCCACAGGTATGCACGGTTCAACTCATCTCGTTTCCTTTTGGACACATTTACATTCATGGTATGTAGATTGGTGTCTAATATAAATAAACCATTATGCAATGTTCCTTTCATGATGATCTTATCATCTAATAATATTGAACAACCATTATTCTCAAAAACAAATTTATATCCACTAACTTTTAAACATGAAATGGAGATAATGTTTTTGATAATAGAAGGAACAAAATAACATGCATCTAATGCAATAAAAGCTCCACTAGGCAGATGTAGGGCGACCGCGCCAACAGCTACTACAGCAACTTTTGCTCCATTACCCATCTTGAGGTCCGTCTCGCCTCTTTCTAGTCTCCTAGTCCTTGCCAGAACCTACAACGAATTGCATATATGATAAGCACTACCGGTATCCAATACCCATATATTATCATAAGAGTCTGACAAATGGAGACTGATCATGAATGTACCTGAAGCTTCATCAAGCTTTTGTTTCGCCCTTTCTGCAAGGTACTCTTTGCAGTTTCTCTTCCAGTGCCCATCTTTACCATAGTGGAAGCACTGGCCTTTGTTCTTTGCTGGGTCTTTCTTAACAACCTTTGCTTTACCTGGTTTGACCTTACCCTTTCCCTTCTTAAGGGACCTTTCTACTTTCCTTTTCCATTTGGTCTCACCAGTGTAGAGAACTGGCTTCTCTTTCTTGATAGTACTCTCTGCCTCCCTCAACATATTAAGAAGCTCTGGGAGAGTCACTTCAAGCTTGTTAATATTAAAATTAATTATGAACTGTGAAAAGGAATCTGGTAGGGATTGAACACAATGTCCACACACAAGTTATCCTCTAGGACCATTCCTAGACCTATGAGTTTCTCTATCCACTCAATCATCTTTAGGACATGATTCTGAACCGGTGTCCCCTCAGTCATCCGAGCACGGAAGAGGCTCTTAGATATCTCATATCGCTGAGTCCTTCCCTGTTCCTCAAATAATTTGCAGACATGTAGGAGAATGGATCTGGCATCCATCTTTTCATGTTGTCTCTGTAACTCAGGAGTCATAGAGCCCAACATATAGCACTGAGCAAGAGTGGAGTCATCAATGTACTTCACGTAGCGAGCGATCTCATCCTCGTTTGCCCCTTCTTCGGGCGCAGGCATCACTATATCAAGGACGTACACGATTTTCTCCGTTGTGAGAACAATTCTCAAATTACGGAGCCAATCTGTATAATTTGGACCAAGGAGGCGGTTGACATCAAGTATGCCACGTAAGGGATTTGAAAGCGACATTTTCTGAAAATAAAGATGCAGCAAAAATGAATAACATGCAGATTTTGTAAGAAATAAACTATCAAGATATGGACTTCTATCTTAATATGCTCCCACTATTTTACTAACGAGTCACGCGACACCCTCAGCACGTGAAACGGAAGTCTCCGACAGACTTCTAGTGGGGATCAGGATCCAATCAGTGTCTTAGTGTAACCTCGAGGGACTCGACCAATCACACTAAGCCTAAAAGGTAGGCAACTCTTGTCGATCACAACTCCTTGTGATTCCCGTCCTGTTCGGCCTCCGAATCACTATGGCCTCGAGGGACTCGACCAACCATGATGCTCAGTTAAGTCAACACCTTCGTTACAAGATGAGTCTGATTTGATGATATACCCTCGAGGGACTCGACCAAGTATACCATGCCCGCAGGTCACCGGTGACATCTCTATGTCGTAAGCAAGATAGCGAATCGCGATATAGGTGAGTCTCGAGGGACTCGACCAACTCAACCTACATCGGGAATCGGTTCCTACTTATAACGATGGAAGGCCACGTGGGTCAATCTAATTACCTCACGTTTACCGACTTAATATTATCGAGAGATGTTTCTATGATTTGGTCTCTTAATATGACATGTCAAACATATACATATTTAATATATATCTACATCGCATGCAAATATATATACATATCTAGTATGTGTATAAGCAATTACACCAGATGATCATGGACCACAACCTAATATGATTAGGCCCGAGCCAGTAGGCCTAATCACTCACATCAAGATCTATGTGTATAACGGTGCATCTTCATGCCCTGTGATCGTCCATTTCGTCCTTGTCGATTCCGTCGACATCTTGATGCATCTTCATGCATCACGATCATCCGTCTCGTGGGTCCTGCTATCGCATCCATGCTCCCGTTGTGCCTCCTCAAGTGATTACAACTTAATCATAGGCACGCAAGCCCGACAATAAACGAGAAATATAATGGAGGTTCGCATACCTCAATAATAATAATCATAGGTACACACATCACACGGTCCATGATCATCCGTCCACACATCATACATCACATGTATAAATAATCATCATCATGTAGGACTACTAGATAATAATAATCAACTAAACATTTTAATTAATTAATATTTTCTCAAATCAGGAACATAATAGAGAATTTCTGAATTCATAGGGGTATTTTCGTAATTTGGACAAAAGACAGAAACTGGAATTTATCAAATTTCGAGGGGCAAAACTATCTTTTGCCCAAAAAACCCTAATGCCCTTTCCCCTTTTCATTGCTGCCGCCGCCGCCACCCTGCCGGCGGCGGCCTGTGCGGCGGGGCGAGGGCACTACCCACGCCTGTAGGCGGCACGCCCGCTGGCAACGCTGCCGCTGCGGGTGGGTGCCCCTTTCGGACGCCGCCGCCTCTGCAGGCGGTGCTGTCCCGCCGGGCGACCGCCCCATAGGGGGGGTTTCGCCCGCGGGAGCAGCGACGGCGGGCGCCTCTGCCCATGGGCTGCCAGCCCCATCGGCAGCAAGCCTACTGCAAGCAGGCCCCCGGCCGGCTGCAGTAGACGCAGCTCCTGTGCTGCCCGCCTTCGGCTACGCTGCACGCACGCAGATCGAGGGCAGCAACTGTTGCTGCCCTTCCTTTTTTTACGTCAACAATTTTGACGTCAAAATTCTTCCTAAACACAACACATGCAGTTCAAAACTAATCATTCGCACGAACAACCTAGCTCTGATACCACTGTAGGGAAATCCATGGGGGCGACATCATATGCGCAGCGGAAGAACAAGAAAAACAAATCCCTGATTCCCAAAGAGATGTTCGTCGTCGTGCGAAGATTGGTACGCAAAAATCCGCGAAACATGAAACTGCGTATAGAGTAGATTGTGTTACCTAGGGAGATCGTATATCCCTGTTTCCTTGCAGATCCTTAGGAGAGGGTGAAGGAGGTCAGGCGTCCTCCTCTCTAGCGGTGATCCACACAGTAGAGTTGCGATGACGCTCCTCAAAACTCCAGACCTACTCTGAGGTGAAGATGGAGAGGAGAATAGGAAAAGGCAAACAAAAGCTCTCTAGCCCATGGGGCTCTGAATCCCTCCTATTTATAGAGGTCCCCTGTCAAACCCTAATGGGTACTCCCCTAGTGGGTATTGGATCTGCATCCAATAAGACAAGGGCTCCGTCGGATATCTCATATCCGAACCTCTATTCATCGCAATGCCTACCATATGTGTGTGACCCTCTAGGCCCAATATCGAGCTGGCTGTGAGTCATACCTGTCAGAACTCCTTCTAAGTCAGTGAATTATTATCTCTATAATAATTCACTCGACTCATCGACTACGGACGTACTAGGTCACTACGCCGTAGTCCCCAAACGATACAGGGGAATCCAATCCATTGGACCTGTCTGTCCTCAGTTATCGTGTACCTATAGTCCCTCATCCATCTAATATACCAGAGACCGTATATCGAGCATGGTGTTGTCAGACCCACACGGTTTTTACTCGAGTCTCGCTCTAATCGGATTCTCCCGGAAAACGCTTTCTCTCTCAACCCGAATGACCCTGGCCAGGGATTTGTCTGAGCAAGAACACATGGGATATTCCTCTCATGAAGCAGAGAGTGGATTATCCTCTATTGACACTCAATAGCCCTCGTAAGGTCGACTACCACTCTCAATGACCAGTTGTACTAGATCTGGGACAACCAAACCTATAAGTCTGGTATCAAAGAGTAGAGCACTCATACAGGACATCCTTGGTGTCTCAAGTCTAAGGACAAGATACACCACTAGGACTACGGAATCGTTGTCTGACAATAAGGCATCATCAACCATCCAGCATTCCGTAAGCGGATTAATCAGTGAACTCATTCTCCAATGAGCACCTATACTGTATCCCTAGTGTCCCTACACAAGCAACTATGAGACCAGCTGCATCCATCATATGGACGGGTATACAGCACACCAGTCTGTCCGGTTATCACGATATCCCTCTCGAGTAACCTATGATCGGGATTATTTAGGATATGTGTTTAAAGGTGAATCGATCTCACTATCGTGATCTCATCACGATCCAATTCCCATTGCACAAATCCAAGGATATCACAATATATGTATGCATTTATGCAATAGTTATAAAGTGATATATGCCAAAATATAATAAGCAAAAAGATTCTATATTAAGTCACACGTGCCATCACTCATGTGATTGGCTTGCTGGGCACCTATGACTAGCATAATATATATCTACATCGCATATATATATATATATATATATATATATATATATATATATAAACAATCACACATCGCATAAGCAATTACACTAGATAACCATTGACCACAGCCTAATATGATCAGGCCCGAGCTAGTGGGCCTAATCACTCACATCAAGATCTATGTGTGCAATGGTGCATCTCCATGCCCTATGATCATCCATTTCGTTCTCATTGGTTCCGTCGGCATCTCAATGAATCTCCATGCATCGCAATCGTTCGTCTTAAGGGTCCCGCTATTGCTTCCACGATCCCATTGTGCCTCCTCATGCAATTACAACTTAATCATAAGCACGCAGGCTCGACAATAAACGAGAAATAAAATGGTGACTCGTAGACCCTAATAATAATAATAACAAGTACATACATCACACAGTCTATAGTCAACTGTCCACATATCATACATTACACGTATAAATCATCATCCTGTAGGACTACTAGATAATAATAAATAATAATAATTAATTAAAATTTTTAATTTATTAATATTTTCTGAAATCAAGGATATGTAGTGATTTTTTAGAATTCTGAGGGGTATTTTTATAATTTGGGTAAAAGATAGAATCTAGAATTTCTAAAATTTCGAAGGGCAAAACTATCTTTTGCCCAAAAGATGCCCTAATCCCCTTTTTCTCCCGGTTGTGTTGCCACCGCCGCCACCCTATCGATGGTGGCCACTGTAGGGGCGGGGGGGCGCCGCCCTTGGTCACAGGCAGCTTGCCCGCGGGTGCTGTGCCTGTGGGCGACGCTACCCCTATGGTAGGGCCCCCTTGCGGACACCGTTTCCCCTACGGGTGGCTCTGCTTGTCGGGGCAGTGCTCGTAGGCGTCGCTGCCCTGTGGTGCCTCTGCCCGCAGGCGCAGCGACTATTGGTGCCCCTACGGGCCCTATCGCCCTTGTGGGTGGTTTTACCCGAGGGCACAACGCTCGCAGGTGTTGCCCCTTGCCAGCCAGTGCTCATAGGCGTCGCCAACATGGCAACTGCTGCAGGATACGTTGCTTATGGGTGCGCAACCTGCAGGTGGCGCTTGTTGCAGGCAGGCCGCAAACCGCCGGCAGCAGCCCGTCGGGCGCCATCCCCTTGTACGCAGATGGCATCCAAGATGCCATCTGTGAGGGCAGCATAGGCAGCAACAATTGCTACCCTTTCTCGCGTTTGTGTCAACGATTTTGACATCAAAAGCTTTTCCAAAACACAACACATGTAGTTCAAAACTAATTTTCGCATTAACAACCTGGCTCTGATACCATTGTTGGGTGATCTTGGGGCCGACATCACAAGTGCAGCAAAAGAACAAAAAACAAAATCTCTAATTCCCAAAGATATGTTTGTCGTCGTGTGAAAATTGGTGCACAAAATCCATAAATTAAAAAACCACATGTGAGATAGATTGTGTTACCTAGGGAGATCGTATATCCCTGAATCCTTATAGATCTCAAGGAGATGGTGAAGGAGGTCAAGAGCCCTCCTCTCTAGCGGTAATCCACATAGTAGGGCTGCGATAACGCTACTCAAAACTCTAGGCCTACTCTGAGGTGGAGAGGGGGAGGAGAATATGAAAGAAAGCAAAAGCTATAGCTTGTGAACCACAAATACCCTCCTATTTATAGAGGTCCCCTATCAAATTAACCATAATGGATCCTGCCCTATTGGGTATTAGATCTCTATCCAACTATCCAAGCCTCTTAGATTAGTGGATCTCTATCCAATAATCTCTCATGTACTTTTATTGGATCTCATCCATAGGATCCAATAATTCAGGGGCTTAATGGATATTCAATAAGATAAGGACTCTGACGAATATCTCATATCCGAAGCTCTACTCATCGTAATGCCTATCATATATGTCTGACCCTCTAGGCCCAATATCGAGCTGGCCGTGAGTCATACCTGTCAGAACATCTTCTAAATTAATGAATTATTATCTCTATAATAATTCACTCGACTCGACTACGGACGTACTAGGCTACTACGCCATAGTCCCCAAATGATACAAGGGAATCCAATCCATTGGACCTATCTGTCCTCAGTTATCATGTACCTATAGCCCCACATCAATCTAATATATCAAAGACCGTATATCAGGTATGGTGTTGTCAGACCCATACGGTTTCTACTCGAGTCTCGCTCTAATCAGATTCTCCCAGAGAACACTTTCTCTCTCAATCCGAATGACCCTAGCTAAGGATTTGTTTGAGCAAAAATACATGGGACATTCCTCTCATGACATTGAGAGTGGATGATCCTCTATCGACACTCAATAGCCCTCATAAGGTTGACTCCACTCCGATGATCGGTTGTATTAGATCTGGGACATCCAAACCTATAAGTCTAGTATCAAAGAGTGGAGCACTCATACAGGACATCTTTAGTTTCTCAAGTATAAGGACTAGATACACCAATGGACTACGAAATTGCTGTCCGACAGTAAAGCATCATCAACCATTCAACATTCCAAAAGTGGATCAATCAGGGAACTCATTCCCCAATGAGCACTTGTATTGTATCTCTAGTATCCCCACACTAGTAACTTTAAGACCAATTACATCCAACATATGGACGGGTATACAACACGCTAGTATGTCCGGTTATCTCGATGTCCCTCTCAAGTAACCTATGACCGGGGTTATTTAAGATCTATGTTTAATGGCGAATCGGTCTCATTATCGTGATCTCATCATGATCTGATTCTCATAGCACAAATCCAAGTAAATCACAATATATATATATATATATATATATGTATATATATATATATGTATATATATATATATATATATATATATATATATATATATATATATATATATATATATATATATATATATATATATATATATATATATATATATATATATATATATATATATATATATATATATATGTATATATATATATATATATGTATATATATATATATATGTATATATATATATATATATATATATATATATATATATATATATATATATATATATATATATATATATATATATATATATATATATATATATATATATATATATATATATATATATATATATATATATATATATATACATGTATATATATATATATATATATATATATATATATATATATATATATATATATATATACATATATATATGTATATATATGTATATATATATAAATATATGTGTATATATGTATATATATATGTATATATACATATATAATCATGTATATATACATATATACACATATATATATATATATATGTATATATATATGTATATATTGTTGAATCTCGTATTTTGATGATGAAACTACTTGATATATGATTTAATCTACGTTTTGAGGGACGCAGGATGCTTCGATCAGGATGAGACAATTAAAGCAGGAAAATCATGTTGTGCCGAAGGAACATGTCAAAAGATTGGACGTCGGGCCGGTGGATCGGTCGACGTATCGACAGAAGGCTTCGGGCCGTGGAATCGGGCATCGGGCCAAGAAGAGCGGGTATTGTGCCAAGGATATCGGAGTTCTTGAGTCAACTGGCCGATTGGGCAATAGGTTGCGTGAGAGGGACGATCTTGTAGAAGAATGGACGGCGTCCGAGGGACCAATGACATGCCGGACAACTTGGTTAATTGCTTAGGATTAATTGTCTCGATCGAAGTTTTGTTTTAAGTGTGCAGGATTAACTACGATGGAAGAAAGACATGCAGCAGGAGTTGTGCTGGAGTCAAGAAAATGATCACGTTGGGAGTTCGAGAGTTCAACGGAAGTTCGGACAGTCGTCGGAGGTTCTGCGGGAACGAATCCGAGAAGTCCAGGAGCTTGCCAAAAGAAGCTCGTCAGAACTAGGCCAAGTGGATCGTCGCAAGTCCAGGAGTTTGCCGGAAGTCCGCAGGAGCATCACCGAGGGTTCATCGGATGATCGACGGAAGTTCGCCGGAAGAAGCGATTGACACACCGGAGCAAGCTGCAGAGATTGTCTTAGGATTTATCATAGTTAGCACATTGATTAAGTTGGAAATGAGAGGTGATCCCATTAGCTTAATCTTGGGGCAATTGGGCCCCTGAAAAACCCAAATTGGGCCGAATGGATCAACCTATTCGGACCCTGATTGCTATGGGAGGTGCAACCGCCCAAGCCAGGAGGTAGCACCGCCTGGGCTAAGTCTCCCAGGGAGACTGGGTGGTGCAACCGCCCCAGCCAGGAGGTGGCACCGCTTGGGCTCAGTCTCCGAGCGAGACTGGGCGGTGCAACCACCCCTGACAAGAGGTAGCATCGCCTGAGCTCGGTCTTCGAGCTCTGGCGGCGGTCTAACCGCCTCGATCGAGAGGGTGCAACTACCCCGAGCTCGATCTTGAACTCTGGCGGCCGTAACCGCCCCGACAGAGGTGACACCGCCCGAGCTCGAGTCTTGAAGCTCTGCCGGCCGGCAAACCGCCCAGTCAGGAGGTGCAACCGCTTGATCCCGGA
Source organism: Musa schizocarpa (assembly GCA_900464855.2). NCBI lineage: Eukaryota > Viridiplantae > Streptophyta > Magnoliopsida > Zingiberales > Musaceae > Musa > Musa schizocarpa. Next base: position 39,171,051 of record LS990923.1, on the reverse strand, counting down.
ATACCGTGATTTGATAGTTTTGAGCTCCAAATTTGAACTGGGTTGATCTTTTTCCAAATTTGATAAATACCCCACCCATTCAGCACAGAAACAACACAGACATACACTGAAATCTTGATCTTTTTCTGTGATTCTTAGAGCTCAAAATTGTTGTAAAGTCCAAAAGTTCTTCTCCCTCTTTTCTTCAAGTTCTGAGTTGTAAAGAGAGGAGAGAAAATTTCTGTAAGGGTTGTCTCCTAAGCCTGTCAAAAGGAGTGAAATTGTAAAAGGGCAGTTGGCCTTCGCCTATTGAAGGAAGGCCTCTATTTGATGTCGGTGACCTCGTTGGTGGAGGAAGCCAAAAGTGGAGTAGGTCAAGATTGACCAAACCACTCTAAATCTCAGTTTGCATTTACTTTGAGCATTTTATCATTACTGCAAACCTCCTAAATAGCTACTGCCTTCTGCGCTTTTACGAACGAGTTTCTAAGTTCAGAACTTTCCGAATCTGCGTTTAGACGTTAATCGGCATTTTCGTACGATCATTACATTTCAGTTTACGTTTACGTTTTGAATCCAATTATAACTGCAAACTACCTTCTGCGCATTTACAAAACATATCTCAAAGTACAGTATCTTCAAAGTTGACGTTTAGACGTAAACCGGTTTTATCGTACGAACGTCGCATTTCCGTTTGTGCTTGCATTCTGATTTTTATCATAAACTGCAAACTGCCTTTGTAGATTTACTTTAACGTCGTCTCGCTTAATCTTAAGCTAAAGTAGTATTAGAATCAGATTTTATATCGAAATCATTTTTGTCGTTCGAACGCAGCTTTCGATTTTAATCGCAGAAAGTTTTTCGCTGCACTAATTCACCCCCCCCCTCTTAGTGCTCTTGATCCTAACAATTGGTATCAGAGCAGGGTTAACTCTCTAATGGATTAAAACCAAAGAGAGATGGCATACGCCGGAAACCAAAAGGGCCATTCTATTACACGTCCACCCATGTTCAATGGGACGGACTACACCTACTGGAAGACCCGAATGAGGATCTTTCTTATTTCTATGGATTTTGAACTATGGAATCTTGTCGAAAATGGATTTTTGAAGTCTTCTCTTCCAATGATCGATTGGAATGAATTGGAGAAGAAGGCTTTCACTCTTAATGCAAAGGCTATGAATGCCTTATTTTGTGCGCTTGATAAAAGTGAGTTTAACCGTATTTCAACTTGTGAAACCGCATTTGATATTTGGCACACACTCGAAGTGACTCACGAAGGCACAAGTAGAGTGAAAGAGTCAAAAATCAATCTGCTGTTATATTCTTTCGAACTTTTCCGGATGAAACTGAGTGAAACCATTGGCGACATGTTTACCCGTTTCACGGATGTCGTCAACGGTCTAAAAGGACTCGGAAAAAGATTTTCGGATTTTGAACTCGTAAACAAGATTTTGCGTTCTCTTTCTAAGAAGTGGGATTCAAAAGTAATTGCAATACAAGAAGCTAAAAACCTAAACAACTTACCACTTAAAGAACTAATTGGTTCGTTGATGACATATGAAACGGTGCACAATGCACATGATGAACATGTTGAACACAATCACCTTCCAAAGAACAGGAAGGATTTGGAACTCCGAACAAATGAATGCCACTTGAGCGATGACTCAAGTGATGAGGACAATGATGAACAAAACAACCTCCCAAAGAACAGGAAGGATTTGGGACATAGAACATTTGAAGACCACTCGAGCATAAGCTCAAGTGATGGTGAACTTAAACTACAAATGAAACGAAAATTAAAAAGCAAAAAGAATGGAACTACTTGCTTTAAACGCAAGAAGAAGAACAAAAATTGGGATGAATCGAGCTCCTCCAAAGACGAGAAAGTCAACAAAAGCGAGGCGGCAAACTACACCTTAACAGCCTACGACGTTGAGGTAATTAAAATGCCTTTGGTTTATTTTGAAATTACTTGATGCTTTCATGATGTATTTTCTTTTTTAGAATTAATTTTCTTGAAAGTTACATGTTTAGAAATAAAAATACAAAAATTATGATCATGCTAGTAATTTCGAAAATGATAATATTGCATGATAAACAAACAAAATGATTTTGATTGAAAATATGAAATCATGGTTAAGAAGTAATAATGTGTATCATGTTTGATTAACATTGTTGAATGAAATCACGTTTGATTTAAAGTAATGCATAATGATGTAATATTTGGTTTTGATATAATGATTAACAATTTTATGCATGAAATTTGAAGTTATCCATGATCATGAGCATGTTTGATCTTCATGATTTAATTTAAAAATCTATAGCAAAAATCATGTCTGAATATATGAAAGTGTTAAATCTCAATTTCAGATTTTCTTGATCCTAATAATTCATTTTTGAGAATCTATTGATCTTGTGGTTTTATGACGAAACTCATTTTTCGATCCTAAACGTTGATGCATGTTTTTATTTAACATAAATGAAAAAGCATGCTAACATGAAATCAATTGTATGAAATGGAAATAATTTTCTATCCTATTGAGATTAATGAATTTATTTTACTAATCTTGTGAATCTCATGAAAATAAACATGATGAAAAAGAATCACTTAAAAATGTTTTTCCCATCTGATCGAGATTAATGATTTCATGATATTTTGTGAATCTCGAAATTGATTTTGATGACTTGATTATGAATTTCAAGTTAATGATTTGATTTGAATAAGTTTTATCTAAATCATAATCTTGATTTTGCAAAATTGAAGTCACAAATAATATCTTGTGGTATTCATGAATTGATACTCATGAAAGCACTGATATTCATGACTTGAATTGGATTGAAACATTGTATGCTTAAATTAATCATTCTCCTATGTTTCAAAAATTCCTTAAATACCTTATGTGATAATTAAAAACTAACTTGCTTTATGATAAATCTATATATACAATTTTGATGATGAGATTTTTGATGAATTTGACGATTTGAATTTGAATGAGTTTGTGTTCAAATTATGATCTTGATTTCTTGGATATACTACTTGAGATTTTTTTTCCTCACAATCTCTTCTTTGTACACCTACAATTTTTGTTATTTATAAAAGGAAGAGATTTGATAAAATGAATCATGTTTTTTGGCATTTAAATGATCTTATCTTTGATGATATGATCAATGACATAAATGCCTTGAAATGATTGAAATATTTTACACTTTTATACTCTTCCCTACTTCTTTCTTGTTTTCAATGATAAAATGGGGAGAAGTTTTGATCATGCATGGTAGGATATAATTTGACAAAATTGATACCATCATGATATGAAACATTTATGATGTGCAATTATGCATGCAATACTTGTGCTTTCTAATTATGATGTGATATATTGCATATGATGTAAATCATGATTTAAAATGCTATGAGTGCTAAGTTACACACTTTGAGAAGAAATTGCTGTATTGAAACATTAATGTAATTATGAATGGTGATATGAAATTATGCATGTAATACTTCAAACTATGATAACAATGCATGCAATAATAAAATATTCATGATGAAAAATTGTCTTGACATTCATGACTTGATTATTCATCCTTTGTCATTATTTTGAAATCATTGTAAAAGGAAAAAGAACTACAAAACTATATTCTTCCTTTCTTTTTGATAATGACAAAGGGGGAGATAGCTAGCTTGCACAAGTCAAGAAGATGCAAAAACTTGATTGCTAGCTTGCCTATCTTAAGTAGCAAAGAAGCAAAAATTGACTTCTTGAACATCACTATCTTGAGTTTCTCAAGAAGCAAAACATGCAATCTGCACATTGCAATAGGAAGCAAGAGCTTCCACAAGAAAGCTATCTTGCATTTGCTTTCGAAATTATTGCTAGCTTATATATTGTGAAACTTGTATATCGTAAAAATTGCTAGTTTGTGGTCTAAAGAGAAGCAAAACTTGCTATCTCAAAAGAAGCAAATGTGCTATCTTGCCTATCTCAAGAGGCAAAAATGCTAACTTGCACATCTAGCAAAACTTGACAAATTTGCATATCTCAAGAAGCAAGAGTTGCTTTCTTGAACATCTCAATATTGCTAGCTTGCACGATGTAGAACTTGCTATCTTGAACATTACCAAAAGTGCTATCTTGTATGCTATAAAACTTGCATATCTAAAACTTGATAGAATGTTCTAAGCATTATGTAACACTTGATAAATTTTCTAGCTTCAAAACTTGCATGATGATAAAACTTGATATTATGTTTTTCATGCAATAAGTTGAACCAATATCACAAACGCTTGATTGTGGTACTTCTCCTTTTTGTTGATGATAAAGGGGGAGAAGTATGATGTTATGCATAAGTTTATGCAAAAGTGCATGATGACGTGTTGCAAGTATTCATGATGAATATTGCAATGACTTGAATTCAGTTTGAATTCAAGGTTTTATCAATATTGCATATTGATAGGGGGAGTTTGTTTAAACTCCGGGAGTTAAGTTTAACTCCGTCATCAAGTGGTTGTCATCATCAAAAAGGGGGAGATTGTTGAATCTCATATTTTGATGATGAAACTACTTGATATATGATTTAATCTGCGTTTTGAGTGACGCAGGATGATTCGATCAGGATGAGACAATTAAAGCAGGAAAATCATGTTGTGCCGAAGGAACATGTCAGAAGATTGGACGTCGGGCTGGTGGATCGGTCGACGTATCGACAGAAGGCTTCGGGCCGTGGAATCGGGCATCGGGCCAAGAAGAGCGGGTATTGTGCCAAGGATATCGGAGTTGCGGAGTCAACTGGCCGATTGGGCAATAGGCTGCAGGAGAGGACGATGCGTCAAGGAATCGGACGAAGCGTCGAGGGACCAATGACATGCCGGACAACTTGGTTAATTGCTTAGGATTAATTGCCTCGATCGAAGTTTTGTTTTAAGTGTGTAGGATTAACTACGATGGAAGAAAGACATGCAGTAGGAGTTTTGCCGGAGTCAAGAAAATGATCACGTTGGGAGTTCGAGAGTTCGACGGAAGTTCGTACAGTCGTCGGAGGTTCTGCGAGAACAAATCCGAGAAGTCCAGGAGCTTGCCAAAAGAAGCTCATCGGAACTCGCCAAGTGGATCGTCGCAAGTCCAGGAGTTTGCCGGATGTCCGTAGGAGCATCACCGAGGGGTCATCGGATGATCGACGGAAGTTCGCCGGAAACTCGCCGGAAGAAGCGATTGACGCACTAGAGCAAGCTGCAGAGATTGTCTTAGGATTTATCATAGTTAGCACATTAATTAAGTTGGAAATGGGAGGTGATCCCATTAGCTTAATCTTGGGGCAATTGGGCCCCTGAAAAACCCAAATTGGGCCGAATGGATCAACCCATTCGGACCCCCGATTCTTTATGGGAGGTGCAACCGCCCAAG